>MNCI01005348.1:335745-382317 GCA_015680685.1 Gnetum montanum | reverse complement strand
TTGGCAGTGTAATAAGTTCTTAAGTGTGATGGGGTTCAGCAGCAATCCTTACCCTAGCATTCATTCCTCCTTTTCAAAATTCAAAAAAAAAGAAAAAAGAAAAAAAAAATCTCAAAGAAAAATCCAAAAGTTGTGACTAGCCATAATCTAATGTGAGCCTGTCCTCCTCATTAAGTTTAGTATGTGTCTTGCGCTCAAAGTAGTTTGCATGATTTTTACTTTTACCTTGTAAGAAGATTGGGAATGTGATCTTAGTTATATTTTAATTATACATATATCTATGTAGTTAAAATAATAAATTACATACTTAGATTTTAATTAAATAAGATGGTGTGGTAAGGATGGCCCATGTCTAGTTATCTTTTGATTATATGGTTATTTTAATCATGTTTATATTAGTAGTTTACTTTCAAGTTTAAATTTTTCCATTTTTTGATGTTTTTGATTCTCTATCTATTGCATTTTCTTTTAAAATTTCATGGTTTCGCTATTCCTTGCACTTGCATGCAATTTAAGTTCAGGCTTGATGTCAACCTCATCCATGCTAAGCACAGGACCATTTTTAAATAAGTTCAAATATCATGAAAATTAAAAAGTCTTAGTTTCCTGCTATCTTTACCAATAGGCATTTATTCATCAACAAATGCATGGAGAGTTGATCTTGATATTTAAAAACAAAAATAAAAACTAGTGTATGTCATTCAATGATAATATTTGTAAAAATATTCATATCTCTTCACTAAGCTTTGTTTCTCATCAAATCTCTTAGCAAACTAATAACTCTAAAGAAAATGTTCAATTCTTTGACTATGAATCTCCTCTTTAAAGCTATAAGAAACCAATTCTTACAAACTTTTCCAAAGATGAATCCATAGTAATAATTACTAGCCACAATTCCATAACACTTGACCCACCTAACACGCAAGGTGCAAAAAGTATTTATTTTTCTTTTAAAAAAAAATCAAATTGCAATGACTAGAATGGAGAGTTAGTAAAAAAATAAATAACTAAACCCCAAACACCAATGGTGACCAGTGCCTACCAACTCAATAGCACTAAAGCACATGATGCAACAAGGATAGGCTTGGGTGATCCAAACTTCATGAATGACACAAAGCTTTCATCTAAAATGCTTTCTTTGGTGATTGCTACTTGGTTCAAAATAAAATAAAATAAAATAGTTGAGAAAAAAACTTTTGGCCTTGGATATTATGCTATCAAGAACTACACTAAGTAGCATTAGGTTTAGGACCAAGGAACTTCCCATTTCTGCATCGTGGATAAGGATATAAATGCTATATCTACAATGACTATTGTTAATGCATATTTTGGATCCAAGTTTCATTCACCTAGCACAAAGATAATTCTCAACAATAAAATGGATGATTTCCCCATTCCATCAAATATAGCTTCTCAAGATACTCAAACCCTAGATCCTATAGATTTCATTCAACCATTTAAACACTCCATGTCTTCAATCACTTCCATAATTGTTCTCAAGGCAATTTCTATTCTCACCTTCAATGCCTTTCTTATTTCAAACTAGAAATTGTAGAAGAAGATCTATTATCAAATGATTGAGAGTTGTTTGCTTCAAAGTTTACCACTATTATGAAAATATTCTTGGCCAACATTAAACTAGAATTCAATGTTCATAATAGTTATTGAAGATAATGTATTTGTATTGGTAGGATGATGGTAGTGGTTATATAGAACATGTGGCAATAATTACTTCGTGCACATTACATGCATTTATGATGGTGCTGGACATGGCACACGTTACAAGTAGAACGTGGTGAACATTATTGGTAGACAAATGAATCAATAGGCAAGAACATGGGTATGGTTATGTGGGTGGTGGCCATTCATGGTGATGGTTGTGGTCATTAGTGGTGGATGTTTTGGAGGTTATGGTGAGGTGGAAAAATGTGGGTGCCATTACGGCTAGTTACAACAATTATAAATAGTGATAGAGGTAGTGTGAATTTTTTTTTGGGGGCGGCGGAGGTGGTGGAGTGGCCTCTTGCTATCAATCTTGAGGGGCAGCTTCCTCTCCAAAGGTAGTGTTTTCCTTCTTTATTTTCTTTTATTTTACAAGCTTTTGGTTGATCTTCGAGGAGGGTCCAAGGTAGGAGCTAGTGACTCGAAATCAGATCTTTGGCAGTCCTCTTAGTAACAATAGGAGGCTCCTCTCTCTCTGTGGGTAGCAGTAGGCTTTCCACCTCCTTCTGCCTCCAGGGAACAATAGCTGGAGATGGTCCGAAGCTATAAGGAACTTGAATTTTATTTCTCTTCCCCTCTAATAGGGAAATATCAAATCCTAGTCGGGCCTAGGAGAATCAACAACTAGGAAACTTGCAGGTGGAAGTTTCGCTTTTCCCTCTTCTTTAGGGCTACGATGGGCAGTCTTCTCTTCTAGCCACATGCAGGTGCACACAACAAACAAGGAGGTAGATAGTCTATGACAATGGATGGTAGTAGCATGCCTCTCTCTCTCAGTGATGCAGGTTCAGCCTCTTCTCTCTCCCTATTCTTGACAACTACGAGCATTGTTAACTACGACAACATCTATAATGGACTAGTGGCACAATGGAAGTAGCAACAGGACCAGGGAAAAATTTAATTTTATTATTACTTATTGTATTCATGATAATTATTTAATTTAAATTCCAAATTTCTTTTTTTTTATTTTATTATTTGCAAAAGTCCACATGGCCCTCTCTAGCTGAGACTATTCTTGGGTTTCTGTACCCATGCGGGAGCCGCCCTAGGAAATAGTCTCCTAAAATGAGTTTTCTTTCCTGGTGTTGGTGCGTCAAAATTTTATGCATCAACATATACTACTAAAGAGCATAAGGAATATTAGTATTCTTAGTAGAGAATAACATGAGAGGAGTGACAACGAAAGGAGCTCAAACTCATATCATTCCCCTTGCAGAGTCTAAGAAACTTTTGGTTCCTACTATAATTTAATTACCTACTATAAATTACATACTTTTGGTTCCTACCTTGATGGTCTTGCTAGATTTAGAAGGATTTTGTTTATTAAACTATTCTCACATTATACTAAAGAGGATGGAGATCCTCAGTAGAGATGCATCAATAGTTCCTTTTCATTAAGTTATGTTTTCTAATTTTAGACATTGCTAAATCCCAGCATTCGAAGTTGATGACAAAGAAGTGAAAGTGTTTGATGAGAATCAGTTGCCTCATTTGGAATATGATTTCTATGACTTAAAGAGCTCATCTAGCTTCTAGACCCATGTATCCTAAGAGATGATAGAAAGGCTAGTTGGGATGAGTATTATGGTCACACAAATAGACATAGATTTTTTGTATCCATCTTGACTAGCAACAACAATAGTTTGAAGATAGAGCAGTCATTTTTGCCTACTTAGAGGCAATGGAGGCCAAGTTGATCACATGCATAGATGTTATGGAGTCAAACATGCATTAGTGTTTTGGACAAGTGGAGAGGATACTTACCCTCATTGCCATGAATGTTCAAAAAATAATGAAACACTCATTTGAATAGTTGCAGGCATTACAAGGATCCTCTAGTTTAGGGGAGATGGAGGATATTTTTGACTTCGAATTGGTGGGCATGACCACTCAAGTCCATGACCAAAAGGTAGAACCATAAAAAACAGCTAGAATGGATGAGCATCTAGTCATTAAGGTTGATGATAATGTCATAGAGATAAACTTTAAGGAGTGATGCTAAAAATCTAGTGAAAGAAATCCATCTAGTAGGATTTGGCAAGATCATTACATCTATGAATAGAGTTATAGTTGACTTTGAATTGCCTTTTTGATGACATTTTTGTATGTACAATGTTTCTAAGTGGCACTTTGTTTAAAATGAATATTATGAATAGTTTCATACATTTTGTGTTAAATCTTGTTGATCTTATTTACTTTTTCATTTATGTTACATATTCTCATTTTAATTTTCATGAAATTCTTAGAATATGCACCATATAAATATGAAAATGACACTTGATTGTTATCCTATTAAGAAACCTAGAATCAATGTACATCCACATTTGCATAGGCATATTTCTTAGAAACTAAAATTCTTACTATTGCATAAGGAAATATTGACTCATTAATGAAATCATTTAAAAGTAATTCATTAAGTTATCTTTGAAGCTCCTTCTTGTAATGCAGAATCATCTGATAGATGCTCTCATTGGATATGGTTGCTCTTGGTATGAAGTTAATTTGATGTTGAATAAATGTCATACTATGAAGGTCTTTCAATCTACCATTAAACACATTAAAAAACTCTTATTCTAAAGGTTGTAGTAGTAATAAAAGTTGACTTTCTTATTTCTTTTTATATTTTGCAAGTGCTGATAGAATTATGAATCCATTCCTATTTCTTAGATGATGTTGAATATTTTTTCAATCATTTAAATTCCCTTTTGATTGGAGGCTTTTGGATTCATTCATTTTCATTGCCTACAACTCTAACTTCTTTGTTTTCTATGGAACTACATTATAGTGCATCTCGCACATCATTGCAAGAAAAAAGTTATTTGGATATGCAAGCTACATGCTCCTCACAGTCTTGAAAACAATAATCTGGAAAACCACAATATGAGAAAATTAGGACTTACATTCGGATCACAATTTGAATTAGAGAAGGAAAAAAAAGAGTGTGAGAAAACTATGACTATGACTCACATGCTAGTTACAATATGAACTAGAGAAGGCCAAATAATAGTGCAAATGAATTGTGAGTCACAAGTTTTTCACTATCTGATCAATAGAAGGTCAAATAATCATGTGATCAAACTATGAGTTGCAGTGCATAGAGGAATGCTAGTTGAGTGCGAATTGCATTCTCTTACAAGCTAGAGTATGATGACATGCATTCCTCATGTTCACACATAGGATCAAATAGTGTTGGTTTAATGTAAGTAGCATATTCTCATATTGTGAAATTTGACAGTGCAAGGACATGTAGGACATATTTCCTTGCATTCTTGAAAACAATGTGATGTACTGCAAGACACATGTCACCACAACCTATCATTGAAGGTTACCAAATTGTGAATTGCAAGGTAGTATGATTCATAGTTACTTACACTATGTAGCTATGATTAAGAGGCAACTAGCATTGCATTGCATGATTAGCATAATTTAAAATTGTAACCATTATACTTACTAAAAAGTTGTATAATGTATTATTCTATCCTATAATAAAACTCAACATGGAGTATTTATATTATGGTTTTACTACAAATAACTATTCTAATTAAATAATTACCGTCTTCTTTGAATGAAGGAAAAATACTTATTAGAGAAAATAATCAAAATTTTTCCCCTTGGAAAGTAAAAATTTTGAGCCATACATAAATGTAATAAGGATGATCAAGTAAGAATTAAATGTATATACAATATGAAACATGTGACATAGATACAAAAGGTTATTGGCTATATATTACATATTCCTTTACAAAATTACAAAAGAGATTTATTACAACCTAGTTACAACACAAATTCATTTACAAAATTATAAAAGAAATGCATTACAATCCAATAGCATTAATATGGTGGAATACCTTATGCATGAATGCTGTTATTAGTTTTAGTTACATAAAAAAATACAAATGGACCATGCTCATTTCATTTATCATTTAGCATATGTTGTAGACACATGTTTTTCCAAACTTGATCAACTACTAGAGAACTTAGGATTTCCTATATCATGATTTTCCTATACATTGAAACAGAATCTGGAGTGAAATTTAAGTCTTTGCTTAATACCAAGTGATGCATATACATTAATGTTTACATGGCATAATCATATTCATTTTCTTGTCTAGGAATGCCTTTTACAACAATTACATTTCATTTTGTAAATATCTTCTTTCTCTTTTCCTTGAGTTCCATTATACCCTGAGAGCATAAAAAATCCTATTCAGATAAATAGTCAATAAAATTCAGCATCAATTTTCTAACAATAGTAACCTGTTATGAAGGAGGTAAGAAATCATACACTAATATTTTGTTTTCAAGTATGTCAATGATAATAAGAGCCCAATGTCCACTAGTGTTTTAGGAATGATAAAACAATGAGTTTTTGGATTATAAAACTCATACCAACAAGTTTTATGTTTCAACTCTTTTACAAAATCTACTTCTACAAGGAAATCATCAACTTTTTCCTAAACCAATTTACCACTTTCAACATTTAGAACATGCTTGTCTTAACTAATTCTTGTGAGACACATGTATCTTGCTCTCCAAGAACTTCACATAGTATTGAAATATAATATTGAAGATAAAATATTTTGGATTCTAATATTCTTCACAAGAATGTATTAACTTCTGAAGTTGCTAAGTGCATGATGTACATATTTATGATGTTATCATCAAGCCATTGTTTTAGTCCATCTTGATATACACTCTTGAAAGAAAATCTTATGTCAATATATGGGGCATAGAATTTCGTCACAAGCTCTTTACTATGAGAGACAAGCAAATGCATTAGTTTGTCACTTGTTCCACATTGATCAATTGGTGTTTTGCAATCTACATAGGCATCAACTACAAAGGTAAAATTTAATAATAAATCATACAACATATAACCATGATATCTTGACATGTATAATTGGACAATAAGGTGAGCATAAAATAGAAAATTTAAATTTCTAACTAAAACATATGCAACAACAACATCAAGTTTACTTGTTTCTTTATTCAACTACTTCTTCCCATGGATCAGTTGTTATTTATTATGTTCAATAGAAATAAATAATCATCTAGCTACTTTAGGTATTGGCATTTCATGAAAATCTGTTAAACATTTACAATAACGACATTAAAGAGAAGCTTGAAGAACAAGAAAAGAAATCAGTAACATATAGAAAGTGCACAACATCATACCATCATTAAGGTTTTCTATAATGCTGTTCTTGTTAGGGTGAATGTTTTTGGAAACATCATTTTTAACTACTAATGCATTTCTTAACAAGCCAATTTTAGTACTTCGTATTATAATTTCATCACCCATTTACTATTCCTCTAGTATTTAGTATTTTAGTATTTTGGAAGATGCCTTTTGCTATTCCTTGTAACTTTTACCCCATTCATGATTGTATAGAACTTCAATAATAGCAACCACTATAAAGGAAAAATTTAATAGACAAATAGCCTATTGAAGCTATGTTGCATTAAAAATAAAATTATCAATGAACATTCTAGGACTTGCAAGTATTCTTTAGCATATCTTAACAATTTACCATCATAAAAATAAAGAAAATAAAACTAAATATCCTCTAAAAAATCATATAAATTGTAACATTTTAATCATGGATGTAATCCATGAGTGAGAATGCAGGTAAATTTTGTGGTCAAACAACTATCACTAATTAACTATTCAAATAACCATCATCTTGCCACAAAGATATATAACCTATCTATAATTAAATACTAAAAAAATGGACAACTTTAGAGATACCATAAATTAATTTTTTCACTACCTACACCCAACCTCAAATGTGATCATTTTCAACCTAACAAAGGAACATGATGCCATCATTCTAAATGATGTATTTAAATATTACACTTCATTAATCATATTATTTATAATACAAGGTGATGAATCATCAGTTGGTTAAGATATCATAGATGCTACATCACATCTATGTTGTAGCATCCCAATTAGTGCATCTTAGTTGGTTGCTATGTTGTAGATGCTACGTTGCATGTGTTTTACTAAACAGTAATTTTTGATCAACTACGATATCGCATATCTGATGTCATAGCTTTGATATCGCATATCCAATATTGCAAGATGTATGCCTACCTATAAATATAGCACTTGGGGCCACGATTCAAATAATTTTTATTCCATCCTTAGGTAGAGTCTTTCAGTTTGTTTTCGTAGTTTTAACAATAGAGGGAATGCCCATAGTATGGTGTTGAGCAATTGTACACAATCTTTATTTGAGTGAAGTGTAGTTGGGCATAGTTCATGTTTTGAAATAAAGATTGAGATTGCTTTTCATCATTACAGCCTCCACTTAGTTTTTACTATTTTACTTAGCATAGTTTTTGTTTATTTTTAGATAATCATTTACATTTCCAAGTGTTTTACGTTACTTGTTCATTAGTAAAGTGAAATGAGTATGACTAGTTTTAAGCATTTAAGTATATTTGTTTGGTAATCTCAGTAGTGTTATTGCTTGGTTCTCCTAGTAGCATAATGCTTGGTGATCCCAGTAATGTTTACATAAGCCTAAGACATGTATAGTAAGCCAAAATTGGATGCTCATCGCTATAGACTAGAGTAGATTTACATTACCATCATTACTTAGATTTAGATTGTTATTCTTAACTTTCATGATGTTCACAACTAGGAGTATTAAAGTCCAAACAACATCAATTATCATATGCCTCACTTTGGACTAAACCATATGTGACAAAGTTACCACTAGTTCAAGTGAGAAGACAACATCGTGTGATTAATGCTTAATAATCTAGATACCACAACTAGTTCCACCCATGGAATTTGATCAAATTGTGCATAAATGCTTGTGATTCTTATGGTTGGGCATAAGGGGTACCTGCCACTCATCACAATAGTTTGATGCAATTAACTTATGCTAAGATATGAAATCATTTTGGAGTTAATAATCAATTGAATTTATTTAACATAACTTATGAGCTTATAATGTTAAGTGAGAATTCAAAACTATAGTTTAAACTTTTAATATGACTAATTAAAAAACCATATGACTAAAGAGTTATATACTATATATTTATTCTTTCAAATAATAAAAATATAACATTAAAATTAAAACATCAAAACTAGTTTATATAAATATAGCTTAATAGATAATTTCAATACTTTCATGGAAATATGTACTGAATGCTAATTACACTTTAAAACTCTTGCATAAGTTATAGCTACCTAAGTTCTATTATAGAATTACACTACAAAGCTATTTAATAACAAAACACTTTTATCACCATTACCATGAAAGTGTGTTTAACTTGGCCTATGATATGTAAAAATATTGCTAGACTTTAAATCAAAATGAGAAACACACATTGACCATTACATAAAACCCACATTTTCATAAATACCATGATCAATGAAGTGAACATTGTGAAATAATTTTTTTTTGATGAAATACAACACAAACACTTTTTTCTCTTATATGAAACAGTCTTTATAATCTTTCTTCTAAATTCCCCTCTCCAAGCACTTCCCTCTTTAGACAAGGCCTAGATGCCCCTTTAAGCTTTAGCTCTAGGCTTTATATAATAGCCACTAGTAGTTACAGTAGTTATAAAAATTAAAGCTTCATATCCTGCATGTTCTCTTCATATAATTGAATGTTGTTGAATAGTTGCTTAGTTTCTTGGTAAATTTTTTCTCATTCTCTGAATTTAGAGCCCTTCAATTAATAATCGTTGAGATAAATTTCCATGATTGAGAAAAACCTTAATAGCTTAATTCATTGAATATGGTTTAGTGTTATTAAGATTCTTTAATGACCTATTTAATGCTTATTTCTTCCAAACCTGATTTGGTTATGCAATTAGTTAGCTTTATTAATGATGTTCCTGCAATAGAATAAACTTATTCCAATTCCAACTTCTTCTTGGCAATTTCATTCATTATTCTAGTAACTATTCCTTTCTAGCTTGTTACAAAATTCATGAAAAATTTTAAAGCCTAAGTATCAAAGTAGCTTCTTTGATAAATGTCTAGAAAAAAAATCATCAAGGGGTTTTTAGGGTGAGCTCTACCTTATGCAACATATTTTTAAATTTGTTTCAAGTCTATTCATTAATACTGAGAGGTTCATCCCTCAATTTACTTGCTTTTCGATAGGCTAATTCTAGTGTCTTAAATCATTTCATTTATTCAACTTCTATCATCATTTTTTTAATGATAAGGATAATGTGGCATGTGAATAGAGCCTAATTTGTGAAACCATTGTTGGTTCTATGAATAAAATAATTTTATTTATGCTTATGCTAACATGGTAAAGCTTTCAATTTGTAGAATTAGTTTGTACAACTATTTTTGCATTCTACAAGTCTCTTCTTTTGAATTTGAGCATGGCATGTAGAACAACTTGTAGCTATCTTTTGTAGGCCCTTTAGTATTGACATGGTAGAGTGGTTCTTGAGCTTTTTCATAGAATTGAATTTAAGTTCTATGAGCTATGCTATATCCTTTAGCCTTCAACTCATAATGTTGGGCTAAATTAAGATAAAACACACATGTGCCTGAATTGAACTTATAATCTTTTATGGGCTAAAGACAAGCTTTATTTAATCTAATGGAGTTCATCTTCATAGAACTTGATTTTGATTCCACAATCCTGTACAATATAGAAGCTGAAATGACAAGGCTTCCCTCAAGCTTCATTTTGAAATCAATTCATAGTCAATGAACTTGTTGAGTTGACATGGAATGTTAAGCCATTTTGAAAGCTCCTTGTAGAACCAAATTTTAATATTGCAAGCTCACTATATAAAGGGGATGATGTGGTAGAATCATTTATACACTCTCTTGTAGAACCAATTTTTGGTTCCATGTGCAACACTCTTTCTCCAAAGCTGATGTGGGTTATAAAAGGAGTCTAATTTGTAGAGTCATTCTTCAATTCTACAAATGAGCTTTTCCTCCACCTATATTGATGTGGTGAAGGATTCTCAAAGCTAGATTTTGAAGCTAGTTCATAGAATCATTTAGAAGCTTATTTGTAGAACCATTTTTAGGTTCTATGTGATGTGTAATAATCTTTTTCCTTATAACTTGTTGAGCTAGATTAAAAGTGTAATGTTCATGTGCATGAATTGAGTTTGTAACTTGCATGGCTCTTTGATTCGACAAACTTACTCTTCTTAGAAGCTAGCATGACAAGGTATCTCAAGAACCCATTTTAGGTATGAAATTTTTGGCTCTTCAAAATTTTTAACTTTTTAATGTTGATGTGGTAGAGTGAAAAAGTGAGCTTGTTGTAAAACCAGATTTTGATTATATTAACTTATTCTACAAAGAAGCTAATGTGGAATATATAACTATTCTAATCATTCTTTTGTCAAACCACTTTTTGGTTCTATGAAATATTTTTACAAAAGAGTTGATGTGGAAAGATCAATTACATGCTCACTTGTAGAAAAAAATTTTAGAGCTACAAACAACACTCTTCTTTGTTCTTTCCTTTAAATGATGACATGGCTCATAAAACCATTTTTCTTTACTTAGTAGAACCAGATTTTGATTCTACAAATGCATGCTAATTGGAGAGATTATGTGGTAAATATTCTTTATAGAACCAATTTTTCACTCTACGAATATTCTTGTCTAAATGAAGCTAACTTGGCAAAATTGCCTATGTGCTTGTTGGTAGAATCGAATTTTGTTCTACAAGCAACATTTCCATTGAAGTTCCTTCTTTCAATGATGATGTGGCTCATATAACCATTTTGTAGAACCTTTTTTTGATTGTACAAACCCATCTATTATAAAAGTATGACATAGTTGAAGATTCAATATAAGATTTCAGGGCTTACTTTTATTTTGGGATCAATTTTGATGGAAACACTAATTCTTCAAAACCTGCTCCTCCTTTGTAGCTTACATGTCACATTAGAATCTTATGAATCTGATTCAAGTAGAGCTTTCTTGTAGAACCACTTTTTGGTTCTATGAGCTTCCCTTATAAGCTAACATGACAATTACTCTTAATGAATTCCTTATTTTTGCAATCAATTGGATTTAGAACCATTTTGTAGAATCAATTTTTGGTTATGCAAACCTATGCTATATAAAGTTGATATGATAGGGTTTACTTAAATCTTCTTTTTAGTATTAATTTTTTAAAGCTCTACGAATTCATTGACTTTTTAAAGGCTGACATGGTAGAGCCAAAAGCAATGTTTTTTTCATTTCTAAAAGCCCATCAACTAACATGGTACAACTAATTTGAATATCCTAGGATTCTTATGAATGTTGAATGCGAATATCTCTTGCTTAATGTGGCATGCTTCATCTAACTCAAACATGCTACATGAGTATATTGAGCTTTTACTCTAAAGCCATGGAATATTACATAATAAAATAAGCCCAATAATTTGAATCATTATTGTTCCTTGAAAGTAGCTATTGTTGCAACAATAGTGAAAAATGAAAATATTAGGAGATGCTAAACTTTGAAAGGAAAAATCTATTGGTGGAATAGGGATATTTGACATCATGGAACTAGAGAGGAAGAATAGGGTCCTCCTGAAGCCATAGGATTTTATGTTCTAAAGCTTGTTAATTCCTTCTTCTATCTTTTATCTATACTACAATTTCATACTAGCTGATTTCTTTGCAAAATAAAAATTTTCATTCCCTACTTAGCACTACCTTATTTGAGTTATTTTTTGAACCAATTTTGATTTTCATGGATCTAGAAAAAGTAATTAATATTGACCTCTACTCCAACTGGGATCTCTATCAATAGCTTCTTGTAGACTAAAAGATTAAGTACAAATACTTGTTGAAGGAGGTGTACCTTTAGATATATATGTGGGAAAGCTTATGTTGATAGTGGTTTACATTGTGGATAAAATGTATATCTCAATTTAGAGCTAATTTGTTTTGATCTTTTGCTTTATTATTTTCCTAATCACTAGGTGTGTGAAGGGTGTTATTCCTATATTATTTTGACTATTGTTTGTACACTCTTAATGGGAATTGATATCTTTTTACTTATGTTCAATTTCAATTATACTAGCCTTATATTTAGCAATGTCTACTTAATTTATGAGAAGTGTTCTCTATTTTATTTCTTTCTTCAATTTACTATTATATTGTATCTCATCACATTTCATTTATTGTTTCTATCACAATACAAAACCTATTTATGTTTTATTTTGATCACTTATTGATGCCATAATCTACTTATTTTTGTATTGGAATTTATTCTATTGTAAGTGATGAATCATGATTCATTAGGTCATGATATCACACCCACGATATCACGTATGCAATATCGTAGCCTGGCTCGCAATATCGTATACATGATATCGTGTCTCCTATGTAGGTCTATAAATACACCTTAAGTGCACGGTGCAGGGAGTTAGTCTTAGTTAGAATTAGTTTTTCATTGTTAGTTTTTTCTTAACCCTTTCTCATAGTTCATGCCCTCAGTGTAATGATTGTAATTGTATGGCATCTTTATTCAAGTGTGACATACTTGGACACATACATGACCGAAAATCAAGATTACTTCATCATTGCAACATTCACTTAGTTTAATTATTTAATTTTTATTGTTATTTATTTCTTTCATAGTTAATATCTCTTCACCCTAAACTCCTTAAACATGGAATGAGTACAGCTTAATCACGAGCATTTAAGTGTGACTACTTGGTAACCTAGTAGTGTACCTAGGATCTACACTTGGTAATCCTAATAGTAGTCATGCATGAGGTCCAAGATGTGTACGGATGATTAAGGAACCGATGCTCATCACACTTAGGCTAGCTTAGACTCACTTCACCCTTTTCGTTCTAGCTTAATTAAAGTTATTTTCATTGCCTTTAGGAGTATCACTAGCTTAGGACCACATCATACATCTCACTCTGGACTACACCATATCTGACAAAGAACATACTAGTCCAGGTGGGAAGACAACGAATTGCGATCAATGAGTAACTATCTAGATACCACAACTAGCTTGTCTATAGAGTTTCACTGGATCATGCATGAAATGCTCGTATTCATATGGTTTGAGTGTAGGGGTACCTCGCCACTCATTAGTAAGTATTAATTATTTCATTACTTCATTTCAACTATTTTCAATTCCTAGACTTGATATTTTATCACTAAATTGGGCATATTATCTTACATTCAAGCACATTAAATTGTATATTATTGCATCCATTTCACCATTTTCATTTAATTAATAATGTGTTTTATTATCATGATCAAAGTAACCTTAAGAGACTACTTGTATACTATATTAATTTTAGGTTCAGTTTTATTTAATTTTGAATATTACATTACTATACTAGCTAATACTATTCAAGGGTTTCTATACTGATATGGGAGGTGCCCTAGATGATACTATTTTGAAATTTTTTTTAAAATGATGTTATCTATAATTGAAAATTACACACCAACATTTCTTTTTCTAGTACTATAAGAAAGGTTCTTTTTATTTGTTGTTTTAATTTGATAGTTCTTATCTTAACATAGGCTTTGGTAAGGTGGTTTATCATCTTTACATAACATTTCATGTTTATATTGTTATTTCAAAGTTTAGGTTACTTTTTGGTTTTTCTTTATTTTATGTTAATTATGATTTTACATTTTATTAGTATTTTACATTTTAATTTTTTTAATTTATAAATGATGAAAATTTTCATAGCTTTCTTTTAAGGAGAGCACACACTTCTAACCCTAATCAATCAAAAACTTACATTTTCAATTAACAAAAAAAATTAGTCTCAACTTTTTGAATCTTTATCGCAAGAAGAATTTGAACTAAGATGACAACCAATCCATCCCTTCCTCTTTCAGTCAACAATTCCTTCAACTTTACTAATTATCATCTTATTCCTAAAACCCTACAAAATGTGAATTTTTTCCTTAACCATTCACCTTCTGCTAGCAATACATGTCAACATGTAGAATATTTCAAAACCTTACTAGGCACAATATTACAAAAAATGATATAACATGTAGAATCTTTATAACTACCTTTAGAAGTAAATATACACAATGGTTCATAATGCTTTCATCAACTCATGGTTATGCTTTAAAAATAACTTCTTGATGCAATTTGATAGTTTTACTATTCTTACTTTAGCCTCAAGCAACTTTATAGGTCTAATAAAACTACCTAGAGAAACTTTTTATGACTATAATTTAAGATTTCTCCATTGGTTAGCTTAGATGCCGAATGAGATGCACCATCAACCTAATGTTATTCTCAAATTTTACCTCTCCACCATTGATTTGTTCTCTACCTATGGCATCAAATCTAAGCATAACATTACAAAATTGCAAGGAGCAATGGCCAATGTTGTTGATTTAGAACAAATTACCTTAGTGAATAATCTTCAAACTCAATTTGAAATTATTAATATCAGCAATCCTATGCAATCTAGTCTCTTCCATTCATAAACCCTCCCACTAAATAATATTATGTTTCAAATTCTTACTCCCTTGTAGATGCCTTAACTTGTAAATAATTATTTTTAAAACCTAATTTTTTCTTCATTCTTACCACCAAATATTGGTTTAAATAATAATCAATTAAAAACTTTAATCAAGTGCATCATAAATTGAAATAGAATATCTAATCCTAACGAATTGGCTATTCAAATAGAAAACTAATAAAAGAAAATCACTTAAATGTTAACTTCTCTTCAAAAACATTCAAACAAAGTGGTGGAACTAAAGGAAAATAACAAGAAGATTCCTCTAGAAACTAACAAAACCAAATAATGATTATTTTCACTATCATTAGACTAAGCAATATTTCAAATAAGCTTGTCTTTGGTTTTTAGCTTTATATGGAGATAACTCTCAAAACTAATAAAAGAAAACGATACAATTATGATTCTTAATATTCCTCATAAAAAGGATGTAGAAGTTGATTTATGTGAAAAATTCATGGTAAGTGATCTCTACCTATAAAACACTCACTATCATAAGCCTGGTAACATTATAAATACTACTCAACAACAAACGAGAAACAATACTTAAACCCCTTCCAATAAAAGAGTTTCTAAACAAAGTAATATAAATAATTAAATAGGATCATCTTAACTAAATATTTAATAGTAATCTAATACACCTTTTATACTTATAAGAAACCCATCTCAATCAAAAACTAAATATGAGCACAAAACTTATGATTATTTTGACGATTTGAAATGAGTTAAGATCAACATTTCAATGTATGACCTTTTACATTTTAGTGAAATGAAAGGTACAATTCAAAAAATGATTAACACACTTGAAACTAGTAAAGAAAAGTCCTTCCAATTGGAAAAACATGTTCATGTCATTGAAAGTATTGATGGCCTATTTATAAAAAATATAAAGGACTTAACATTAACCAAAAGAGATTAATCACCTTTCTTAATAACATTGATTTCAAGGAAAGAATGTTGATAACTGAATAATGGATTCTAGTGCAATTATTAGCATTATGTCATTAGAAGTGTGTAAAATGCTAGGAGTGCAAATGATACCACAAACAAAAAGTATCATCCAACTTGATTATTCTACTATACCTATAGTAGACTCTTTGAAAGGGGTCAAAGTGCAACTTAAAAAATATCTTAGTTTCACATATTACATGGATATTTTAGTAGTTGACATGCAATAAACTTCTGACATTCTTTTATCATGAAATTTTAAAATCGAATTTAGGGGCTTCTTCAGACTAGATTTTTTTGAATTATTAATTCTTATAAAAAATCCATATATACCATCATATTAAGAGAACCTTTTTATAAATATGTGGTTAATAGCCTTAACCAGTAAAATGAATCACTTGAGAATTGAAACACTAACATTTTTATTGAAGTTGGCCCAAGAGAGTATGTTGTGTGAAAAAATTTCATAGAAATCTTAGAATTAAATCCTTACACTCATAACTATTTCATACAATATTATTGAACCTTTAGAGAAATTGAAGAAAATATAAAGGTATTTTTTCCTATCACCAACATGATGGTAAAATGTTCCTTTTTGTTGATCTTCCACCATTAAGGAAAGTAAAAAGTATGAATTTACCTTTGATAAATGAAACTTTAAGAAATAAATCGATTTATGATAATCATCATCATTATGTTGACCAAAGAGTTGACTTTTCAAATTTTAAAAACTTGAATGCTTGGATATTAAGAGTAGATGATGCTTCTACTAAGAAAGAATGTGGATTTGGAATCATACTTATATTACCTAGGGAAGCTCTAATCTTGAAAGCTATTAACTTCACTAAATGAATGACAAACAATATAGTTGAGTATGAAGTCCTTATTCATGTGAGTAAATTAGCCCAATAATATGACTTTTCAAAACTCAAAATTTTAGATATTTCCAACTCATAGTAAATCAAATCCATAAAAGTTCTGATGATAAAGATTCAACCATGAAAGCATATGAAGCTTATGTTCTTAAATGTTTCAAGGAATTTGGTCAAATATCTATTGAACATGTCTTTAGGGAAAAGAATTATATTTTGTACATGTTAGCTCAAATGATAACTACATTAGATATACAATTTCAATAAAATGCTTAGGATTCAAAATTTATTATCAATAAGGTTAACATATATTTCATTCTAGATAATTTTTTTATTTTACAATTTTTTGATGATGATCATTAAATATTATAGTTATTATCTTTTGATAATGAATTTAGTGATCAATATGTTAAAATATCTCAAATTAATGATGATAATAGCTCAAAGGATGTTGGGTTTCTAAATGATATTTGATGATTTACACACCAAAACTAAGGAAGTATCTAGAAATACTAATCAACAAATGTTATTTGAAATTGAAACCATTCAAATTCAAAAGAAAGAATAGCAACATCCTTTTAAAATAGGCATTCATTTATATGCAGATTAAAACACTCTAACTAATTTACTACATGAATTTAATGATATTTAAGCTTCTACACAAGAAGATCTAAAAAATTTTAACCCCTTTATTATGACATATACTATACCACTTGAACTTAAGACAAAACAATTTAAACAAAAAAATTAACTTGTGAACCTCAAAATTGAATCATTAATGAAGGAAAAAATTGATAAGCTAGTAGAGTTCATAATTATTTATCTTATGAGTCATTGTAATTGGATATCAAATTTGGTATGTATCAAGAAATGAACAAGTAAATTACAATTATGTATGAAATTTTATAACCTTAATACCTCCTATATTAAGCATAATTATCTAGTTCCTATTATGGAAGAATTATTGCAAACTGTGAATGATGCATAAATGTACTCATTTTTGGATGAATATTTATGCTATAATCAAATTCTAGGAAGTAACAAATACCAATATAATACTATCTTTATAACCAAACTAGAAACCTTCCAATTTTCTATGATGTCATTTGGTTTTATTAACATTAGTTCTACCTTTCAAAGAGCCATGAATTAAACCTTTAAAGGATTGATAAAGAAATGTATTATTTTTTATTTAGATAATTTAAAATTTTTTCCTAAAGATCAATGTGATGTTTGAAAACGTCAATGGCTGGAACACTGAGAGGTCCTCAGGCATACAACCTAACCCTAAATCTATGCAAGGGCCATGCTAGGAGAAACAAAAACAAGGTGTCCTAAATGGTTTGGTCAATCAAATAGGGACTTACATGGTGTAACAATAACCATTTGTAAAAAATAGTTTTTAGTGAGCTTCATGTGGGAGTCGGGACAACAAGAAAGAACATAACGTACCATGAATATGCAAATGCGTATTGACAGTAGAAGAAAGTGAAAGAGTAATGCTGAGAAATTTGAAACAAATGTTGAGAATATAGAACTAGAGTTTGAAGGTGGAGAAATGCACCACTTGAAGATTGGGGAGTGTATCTTTTAATTGAATAATGTTTAAAGTTGGTACTTGTTATTTAGGTAGGTGTAGCAGAAATGTAGCAGTGCCTTCACAGTTTCTGGGACATCATAGATGTGGTGCTGACAACTGCAAGGAAGGTTGAACCTGCTAGGTCAGCGATCATCAGACTATGTAGGTGCAAGGAAGACTATGTCATGATACTTGCCAAGGTGTCAAGCTTAGGTGCAAGAGTAGCGAAGATGCTAGAGGTGCTCTAATGCTTAATGCTCAAAGTGATTGCCAACCCCTAAAATGCTAATCATCAGGATATTTATAGGGCTAGGGTTGATGTGAGATGTGGACTGGATGCCACATTTCCTAGGTCCCATGTAGCATGGGCATGGATGAGTCACACTAACATGTTACATGTTGAGTGTTAAGATCAAAGTGTTACGCTCTACAGGACAAGAACAAGAACTTATACACTGCCAAACTGTGATCATACTGCCCAGAATGCATGTGCTAGACTTTAAGCAACTGCCATGTACCTATAAATAGTATCAAAATAAATGCAACTTGGAGTCTACACTCTGGGACTATGTCTTCCCCCTCTTTCGAGTAGGATCAAGCATAGGGACAATTTTGGGGATTAATGGGAGGTGCAAAAGCAAGGAAAACTACTTATCTTGGTTGTCAGAGGAATGTCGATGTTGAAATGAAGGTTGATGTTAAGTTCTAGGAGCCTCTGGAGGCTTTCAGAGGTATTTTCCATATGTCACATTGTCTACACTACACAACGTAGTAGAGCATAGCATGAAAACTTGGTAAAATTTTTGCAAATTTTAACTTGTCAAGCTATCTACGTTGTCTATACTATGTAGCATAGTAGTGCGTAGCACTAGTACTTTGATGAATTTTGATAAAATTTGCAATATTTCTTCATGGCATGCTAACCACACTCTAGGATATATTAGGACAGGCAACCTCGAAAGTCAAAAAATTTCCAAATGCATCTCCCATGTATAGATAGCTTGATAGCTCCTTGTTTAACACTTAGACAAAATTTGGCCTTGTAATCTATGTCAAGCTCAGTTTGCTGTGCAGCATAGTAGAGCATGACAACTCACAAGATAGAAAATTTTCCAATCTGTTTCTTCCATCTTAAGCACTTTTAAAAAAATCTAGCCTAGTACTTAGGTGGATTGACAACTCAGACATGTGTCAAGCTAGGCAAGTTGGAGAGCATAGCAAGCTTGATAGTCCAAGAGAGAAAATTTGCCAAACTATTTAGTCCATCCCAAGTGATCCTTGACCACTTCTAGCTTAACATTTGTGCAAACTGGACATGGATTTGTGTCACACTAGCTATGCTATGGAGCATAGCAGGCAGACTTAAGAAAAATTTTGCAAAAATTACAACCTTAAATGTGCTATGTTATCTATGCTGCACAATGTGATACCAAACATAGAAATTTTTTCCTAAGTTTTTGACACTTAGAAAAATCTTCCATTGAACTATAGAAGCCTAATATTGGTGGTGTTTCAATCAAGGTACTTACCTTAGAGTCCTTAGAAATATTTTTATAAGATATAGATGACTTGGTATCACTCTAAATGCTAAGAAATCTATTTTTCATATTCAAAGTGGTAAATTTCTTAAGGAAATATTCCGCAAAAAAGGAATCATGATAGATCCCTAATGAGTTAATGCTATCTTTATAGTTTCGTATCCTTTATCTAAAACAAATTTAAGAGCTTTTTCAGAAATATGAACTGTATTAGATGATTTTTTTCATTTATGTTCAACTAGTTAAATCATTAAATGATATGATTAAGAAGTACAATACTATGCATTGGATGATAGAATAAAATAATATTTTTCTTGCTATGAAAGGAGCCATTATAGATGCTCCTATTTTAGCTTCTCCTTAGTATGAGAATGATTTTCTTTTATATGCTTTCTCTAGTGAAGTTACTACCAATGTTATTTTAATCCAAGACATCATTGACCAAAATGAGAGAGCTATTGATTGCACTTCTACACCTTTGAAAGATGCATAATTAAAATATTCACCTATAAAAAAAATTATACACTATTATTAAAGTCTTCTAGAAGTTATGTTGTTATTTGGTAAATGCTAAAGTCTTCATTATTTTCCCTAATTCAGCTATGATTGCATTAGCTAAACTACAAGATCCTAGTAAAAAATATGCTAAATGAATTATAAAATTATAAGAGTATGATATTCAATGGAAAGTGGCCAAATTAGTGAAAGAAACTGATCTTGCCAAAATAATAGCCAAACCTTGAACTTTAGAAAAATCTAATGTGCCTAAAGCTCAAGAGTATACTCCTAAAGCATCAGCTCTATATCATCATCATCAAACTATATTCCTAGAGCATTACCTCTACATAATCATAATCAAACTATGCCCCTAGAGCATTACCTCTACATCATCACCATCGAACTTACTTCTAGGCCTTAGTTTTAATCCCATAGGACCTTGAACAACTTGTCTACAATAACCTAGGCATGGAAAGCATTGATTTTCAACATTTTTGTCAAGTTTTCCCTAATCATAAAATAGTGAAATTTTCTAAGGCTATAATATTATCCTTGTTGCAATCTGAGCACTTACCCTCCATATAAAAAAATGATTTTGGCCATATAGGCTCTTTAATAATAATTTAACATTGTTCCTAGGGCATCAAATGATGAATTTGTTAAGTTTAGATGTAGTTTGGAAGGTTAAAATTGGATTCAAGGCAAATTCTTGCTAGGATATGTTGACATTGATGTCAATGTTATCATAGAGACATTAGCACTAAGTAAGACTATCAAGTTCAACATTCGACACCATGTCCCAGATTAATTGGATCCCTAGCATCCTATACATATCATTATGATGAAATTTGACATCATTTTTGATATGAGAGGTGGTCTTTGGATCTTATTATGGTGGCATGGAGGATTTTATAAAAATTCTAACTCTAAGTGATGATGTTGATGTTAACGCTAGCATCAACATCAACACCAACATTTGTATCACTAGACTTGCACAACTCAACTTTTTGAATTCTTAGTCTTTAAAAATAAACTCTAGTTAACTACACTTAGCTTTAGGATTGAATTTGAGAATCCTAGACCTATAAATAGCAAAGAAAAATCCAAATTTTGGGCTAATTTCTCAAGATCCAAAGTGTTTTTTTTTTAGATTTTGAGAGAACAAAAGCACAAGCATCTTCCTTCTTAGCATCTCCCATGTCCTACATAGCCATCTCAGCTTCTCCTAGAACTATACATGCTCAGTATAACTTCTAAGTCCCCCATAGCCTAAAGGTGACACTAATGCCCATTTTAACATCAACTCTAGCATCACTTGGATAGTCTTTGCATCACCTGCACTAGAGTTATATTTTTAGCTTTAGTATCACTTGCTAGACAATTTACTAAAATGGCCCCATTTTGATACCAAATCAATTACCTATAACTACAACTTCTTTGTCCATACCTATAACTAGCAAAGATCAATATTTATCATAAAAAACCTTCTCTCAAAAACTAAGCTCTGTTCTTAGTTATATTTTCGATATATTTTCATCACCAGTTGTAGTTTTTAGCCCTTAATAGAATAAAACTTTGTATGTTATTAATAAAGCATATTGATTATTAGGAAGTAAATATTAAATTCCTTTTATTCATTTTAGTCTTCTTGTTTATTATTTATATTTTATTCTAAGTCATTTGAAGCATAGTTTTCATACTTAGTTTTTATTAACATCCATTAGACATTATCCATTCTACATTAAGATTTATCATTTTTTATCATTCCTCCTATCATTCCTAGTCTGTAGATAATAGGCTAAGTCCACATTTGATTAGAATTCCATACCCCTTTTTATCATAACTATTGGCTTATAAAGGATTATACTAATTTTAAGATTGTTTATTATCAATAATTAGATACTTAACATCTAATTCATGGAGGTGTTCTTACGAGGTTATAAAAGAACAATTTTACATGAAGAAATAGCAATGAAGTGAACTTATTAACAAAAGAAGGAGATGTAAGTTTGACCTAAGTTAAATAAAGTGAGTAGAACATTTTGTTTCCAACAAATGATCATGCCAATATAGTCATCAATATGTGGAGTCACAAAAATTTACTAGCCTCTTGGAAGGTTGGTTAGCGATAATATTCATTAAGTTTTTGGCATATTGATGACATTGATATGAATGGTGCATCCCAAAGTAAGCACCTCAAGTAATCTACCTTGGCCATCAAGGCATTCCACATTCCATAACATCATATTCATTAAGAAGTATGAGGTTAGATATGGACCTGTGTGATAGAAGTCCCACTAGTTTTTGACCAATGAAATATATCATACAAATCATAGTGTGATCTAGTCATAAGCTTTGAAGATGATGTTGTATGGGTTAGTAAAAACACTTATGTATATCATTAAGTTCAAGCAATATAAAATATATTATAATACATGATACTAATAAAACCTATGTTACCATGGTGAGAGATAAAGACTATATTCATAATGTTATGTTTTATAGTTTTCATGGGTTTTACAATTATAAAGAATAAAATAATAATAAATACACCTACATTGCAATCCCCCTTGGGGATAGGTGCAATGCTCATGTTGCAATCCCTCTTGTGGACATGTGCAAAACCACACAAAAAATGCAATACAAATAACTCTTAGTCATAACCTTGATGGTCCAATACCATATCATATAGTTATAATGTTTTTGGGTAAGGACAAATCATTGTAGATTAAGAAAATGAAATTAATTAACTATTTTTAGTGTTTTTAGTATTTTATGCTTTTTAGTATTTTAATGTTTAAGGCATCCATGGTAGCATGAGGAGAAACCATAAGCTTTATTCACTACACAAACCCTAAACTTTCCATCGACCAAATGGTTTTTAGGCTATGTAAGCAAGATAGCACTTTAATAGAGTCTAGATACCCTTATGAAAGCAACAAGTCAAAACACACAAGACAAGAAAGGAAATCAACTTACCCAAGGGAATAAGAGCTTTTCACATAAAACTGAATTCCAGAAGGAAACTAAAAGCATTAGAATCAAGTTGTTAAGTATGAAAGCTTATCCTAGGTATTTATAGTTTTCACAACACAATGGTACAGGTTTGCTAGCACTCAACAATCAATGATAAATGATTAGCATAGCCTAGATGTCCTAGGATCATACTAAAGGTGATATGTGAGCAAAGGGATTAAATTAGACATATAATGGATGTGTGTCAGGATCCTTGCATTGATGTAGGAGGTGTGTTAATGCAAGGTAGCTACTGCATCCTTACCACATACACTTTGCTTTTCCCATTTTGGATTATAGTTGAAATAGTAGAAAATTGGTTAGAAGGTTACTAAGGTTCTTGAACAAAGCCAAAAACATCTTTGAAAGCCTAGAACATGTGTCAAATCTACAAGTGTAAAATGGAAGGTTAGGATGCAAACCTCGGATGAAAGAACATTAATCATATGTATGAAAATCATAAAATAGGGTGTAAAATACTTTTGGAGTCAAAAGCTTATAATCAACTTATAATATGCCACTAGATTACTCGTCATTTCATTACAATTGAGTAACACTAGTCCAATAGCTTTAACACCTAAGACACAAAACATGGACCAAACACATGACATGATCAATATGGAGAAATATAGCTATAAAAATATATAGACCATGCCTATAATATAATATAATCCACCTCATTAAGAAGTGTTAGAAAGTGATGGTGGAGAGAAGTAGCCCCTTGACATGTCTGCTTGGTATGGGAAGAAGACTAAAGAGTTAGGTGCAAACATATGAAATTTCTAAAGTTGGGCCTCTATGTCCATTATTGCTACTTGAAGCTATCAATTCTATTTATGCATCAATTCCTACTTCCCCAAAAGTATTTGATGTCATTCCTTAACATCCATCTAGAACTTCTCATAACCATTTCTTGATGAAGTTTATTCTTTAGCTATGTGCATGATCAACTTGTAGAAGTCTGAACCACATAAATATATTTCCTCTATTCTACTTACATATCCTCTTTTGTCTTCTTGGGCCCCATTTTAAGGACTGTAACAACTATTTAATGGTGGAGGATGTACATGTTTTCCAATAGATTCATCTTTTCTTGTAGTGTGAATCATTTATGGCCATTTGTTGGAGTTTTATGTGCAAAGTGACAACCTTTTCCTTCATCTTGCACCTTTATCCTATTACTCATTTATTGAGTAGAGCTATAAGTTTATGTAATCAATGCATGTAGATATCTAGGTTTGTTGCTTAATCAGATGAATCTTCCTAAGCTTATCAGTTTCTTTGGTAGTCTTGTTTGTCATTTCCTACTAAAAATTCTAACACTCTTTCTCCTTGCAAAGGTGTTTATTCCAAAAATGAATCATGATCTAATTTTTTTCGTCCAACCTTATTACCTAATACAAAAGGAAGAGCACTTATTTTTCTTTTTCTGAGCTCATCCTTTTCCACTGTTGGAACTAATGCTTCAGCATTCTAATTTGTTGCTCTAAGACATCTCTCATAAATATGGATTCTTCACCAACTTGGTGAGCTTGAAATAATTCATCCTACCAACACTCACCTCCCATTTCTAGAATAATTATGGAAGGTATTGTAGTAATGGTATGATGTGTTCTAGTTATTCATGCAACCATCATACCTTGGCTTGATTTCTCTAGAGCATCCTTATATAAAAAGTTCTATTAGCATCCATAGTTTCTAACTTAACTTGTACCTTAAGGAGTTCAATATCCAATGTATTGTCAATGTTTCTCAATAGTAACTTAGTTTCTAGATCTATCCTCTACTTTTATTCTACCCAATAACTAGTACTAGGTGAGGATTAAGAACTTAGAATGAGGGTTGAATAAGTTTTGGCCAATGAGACCCAATTCTTGTAGAACATATATACATGGTTTCCTAGCTTTGGTACATCCATACTCAAAGTGTAAAATCCTTGCATACCTCTAGAAATTGTTCCTTAAAAAATGTAATTTCAAGGATACCACAACCTTTACAAAGTCTTGACCCCTGTTAGGAATGTTTTCTCTTAGAAATAGTCCCAACCCCTTAAGGTTCCAATAAGCTTAAATCATACCTTATCTCAAGAATCACATCTATCCCCTCAGGGTTTTTTATTCCTTGCTTTTTGACTCAACAAAACATGAAACTCAACAAATGATAAAAATATGAAATAAAATATTTCTTAAAAGATGTATACAATGATTGTTTAATCAAATGAATAGTGCCTACTCTTTTTCTTAAAATGGAATATATCATATGTTTATTGGAATTCATACAACAACTAGAAATGGCTCATTTAGACATCTTCCATGAGCTTGAGATGTCTTATTGTATTTTTCATCTTGAAAGAGAGACATTTCATTATACCTAAGATAGATTCATTGAGACATCTTGACCTGATCCAAGACATCTCAGCTAATATGTCTCATATTTTATGGAGACATCTTGTCTAAGACTAGAGCTTCTCATCAAAGATGTCTTATAGTAGAATAAGACATCTTGTCAATCTCCAAGATTTCTTCTTTAGAATTTGAAAATCTTGCATCCTCATGATTTCCTCCAAATCCTTGCATTTTCTTGTTGGACTTTAGTATTCTAGTTTGTTAATTCATGCTCTTGTCTTGGTCTCTTTAATATTTTTTTATTGACCTTAGACGTACAAGATCTCATAAGCATACTAGCAAATTCTCCATTTTGCAAGGTTTTGACATACCATAAAGTCAACAACCTTCCCTTTTTTGGTGATGTCCAAAACTAGAGAAAACAGATTAGCATAATAACAAGTATATAAAGTCAAAAACCTTCCATTTTCTAAAATAACAAGTATATAATAGGCAAATAAGAGGTAAAAATACATAATAATCCTCCTTTGGACATTGAGAAAAGAAGTTTCCTTGAGAAATTCCCATTAAGTATGAGTTCTTTCCTTCTCCTTTCTTCTTTTAGTTTTTATTTAATTATTTTGAAAAGATATGTTTCCTACCCCCATGTCTTTACATAGAGAAGTAAGTGTTTTTTCATCAAGAGTCTTGGTAAGGCATTAGCAAGTTGACCATCTATCCCAATATATTCTAACTTAACATGTCCAAGTTAAGTATGTTCTCTTAAGAAGTGATGCCTAATTTTGATATGCTTTGTATGAGATAATTGAACAAGACTTTTAGTCATGTTAATAGTACTATTGTTGTCACAAAAAATAGATGTGTTATTTAATTTGATCCCTAAATCCTTGAGTGTTTTTTTCATCCAAAGAATTTGTGCATAGAAACTTTTACTTGAAATATATTTTGCTTCTACCATAGATAGTGCTATAGAGGTTTGCTTCTTAGTTGTCCAAGAGATAAGACTCTTTCTTGGAAAGAAGAAGCTACCACATGTGCTTTGATGATCATCTATATAACCTATCCAAACTACATCACAATACCCAGCAAGATCAAGTGTGGAGTCCTTTGGATATCAAAGTCCCTAATCAATAGTACCTTTTAGAGAATGAAAATTTCTCCTAATAGCTTTTAAATAAGATTATTTGGGATTAGCTTGATACCTTGCACAAATTCCAACACTTAGAGAAATATCCAATCTACTAGCAATTAGGTATAGTAGACTACTAATCATACCTATATAGAGCTTGAGATCAAGTAATTCTCCTTATTCATCTTTTCTTAGCTTGAGCTGTGTAGTTATTGGTGTTGTCTTATCTCTTACTTAATCTAAATTGAATTTTTGTAACAGATGTTTGATGCATTTTTTTTGACAAATAAATTTTCCAAATTTTTTTTGACTAATTTGAAGTCCAAGAAATTTGTTGAGTTCTCCCATAATTTCAAATTCTATTTGCATAAGACCTAAAAACTTCTTACATAAAATTTCATTAGTAGCTCCAAAAATAATATCATCAACATAAATGTGGACAATATGTAGACCCTTACCATCTCATTTTATAAACAAATTTATATTAGCCCTACCATTTTTAAAACTATTAGAGATGAGATATTATGAAAGTCTATCATACAAAGCTCTTAGGTCTTGTTTAAGTCCATAGAAAGCCCTTTTTAGTTTAAAGACATAACCTAGGTGGATATGATCTATAATCCTTCAGGTTGCTTAACATATACTTCCTCTTGAATGGTTCCATTTAAAAAGGTAATTTTAACATCCATTTGATAAAATTTAGTTCCTTTGATACTTGCATACGATAGAAGAAGTTTGATTGACTCAAGTGCAGCTACAGGAGCAAATGTTTTATCAAAATCAATGCCCTCTTACTAATTGTATCCTTTAGGAACTAATCTAGCTTTATTTTTAACAATGATTCAATTTTCATTTTTCTTAATCATAAACACCCATTTTGTTCCAATTATTTGCTTATTTTTAGGTTTAGGAGTAAGTTCTCACACATCATTTCTAATAAATTATTTTCACTCTTCTTGCATGGCAAAAATTCATCCTTCCTTCTTTTCTATCTCCCTAAATTTTTTGGGCTCAATTTGTGAAAGATAGGTAGCACAGACACACATCTCTTTTGTTTGTATCTTGTTTTTTATTACCTATTCTACTTGTCCTATAACATCATTAAGGGAATGTGATCTTTTGAGTCTAGGTATTTTGAGCTAAACTATAGTAGCATCTTCATGTTTGTTTTCCATTTTAAGATATTTTTCAATTTTTATATGGGAAGTGCTAGAGATTTTCTAAACAATAATTTCTTCATCATCAATGTAAAAATTTGAACCAAAACCATCACTATCATCTATTTTAACATTTATGGTTTCCTTGACAATGTTAGTTATTTTGTTGAAAACCTTGTATTCCCTACTAACTGGAGAGTATCCTAGAGAAATTCCATCATTAGTTTTGGAATCAAACTTTCTTAGAGCATCCTTTTCATTCAAAATATATCATTTTTCACTAAAAACATTAAAGTAACTAACTAAAGGCTTTCTACTAGTCCAAATTTCCTATGGAGTTTTGGTGGCGAATCTTCTTACTAGAACTCTATTGGAGATGTAGCATGTTGTATTGATAACCTCAACCCAAAAGTGATATGAAATGTTTCTATCATTTAAAATTTTTCTGCCCATTTTATTTAGAATTCTATTTTTTTTCATTTTACTAATCCATTTTTTGAGTCTTAGATGTAAAAAATTGATGAAGAATACCATTTAATTCATAATATTCTTCAAATTTGCCATTATTGAATTCTTCTCCATTGTCACTACTGATAGTTTTATTAGCATATCCATTTTTAGTGTATAGCTAGTTATAAATTCTCATAAAATGCTCAAAAGCTTCATCTTTGTGATATAAAAATGCAACCCATGTAAAATGATAAAAATCATCAACAATGGTTAAATAATATCTTTTGTTTCCCAAACTAAGAGTTTCAGAGGGACCAACTAAGTCCATATCAAGCAATTCTAAAGGACGTAAGGTGGAAATGCAATTCTTCTTACCAAACCTTACTCTTGTTTGTTTCTCTTTTTGACAACCATTGCAAGTATTCATGGAAAAGTCCTTTAGTTTGGGTAGTCCCTAAACCATATCTTTAGAAACAAGGATTTGAAGAATGTCTTTATTAATGTGGCCTAATTTTCTATGCCAAATATGAACATCACCTATATTTCTAATCACACACTTGGATTTAATCTTCTAAAACATTAGTATAAACATTTGCTTTTCTATTTCCTTTTACAATAACTTTTTCTAGAGTAAGGTTCTCTTATTCTACATGAATACTTGGAAAAGGTAACATCAAAATTTGAGTCACAAAGCTAACTTACACTAAGAATATTATGTTTAATAGTTTCAACATAAACTACTTATTTAATAGAAGGTTGTTTCTTACCTTCAATCATACCAATAACTTTAATTTGATCTTATGCATAATCATCAAAGGTGATTATTCCATAATTGTATTCTAAAAATTGTATGAATTGAGATTTGTCACTTGTAATGTGTCTAGAACATCCATTATCAATATATCAACTACTTCTTTTGACAGCAGAGAGAGCAACTTGAGCAAACATCCCTTTTTCAGATTTCTTATCCTTAGGTCTCTAAACTTTTCTTTCCTGCAACATACCTTTTTTAGGTAGTTTTGAAAAAGACCAATTATAGTGTCTTAACCACAAATAATAAAATGGCTAACTATGTCCAGTTTTACCATAATAAAAACAAACCATTTTACACATTTAAGCAAAATATCCAATC
Organism: Gnetum montanum; assembly: GCA_015680685.1. NCBI lineage: Eukaryota > Viridiplantae > Streptophyta > Gnetopsida > Gnetales > Gnetaceae > Gnetum > Gnetum montanum. The sequence goes on along the minus strand of MNCI01005348.1, from coordinate 352,465 downwards.
CTGGGTAAGTATTTTCTCTTTTCAATTAAATATAAGGATTCTTTGATATGAGGATGTATTGGATTTATGTCTTGAGCTATCTTCTTATTTTTAGTGATTTTTTCATTCATAATTTTTACATATGATAATTTCTTGTTAATCTACTTAAGAAACAATGTTAGCTTTTGAACTTCAACCTTTAGGTTTGAGTTCTCATTCTTAATATTAGAGCATTTAGTATTTTAGCTATTTCTACTTCCTTACTTTGTAAAGTATTTTTCATTTTGATACATAAATCTTGAAAGTAAATGATGTTACTACAATGTAACTCATTCCTTTCTTGTAATGTATTCTCATCTTATTTAGTTTCATCATCCTAGATTAGATCATTAATGGGTTCCTAATTTTCCAAAGTTATGCATAGAATATGTGAATCATTAGAAGTATCATTAGTTTCCTTCTTCATCATCCCAACTCATATAGAGGTTCTTTGTTCTTTTTTCTTAATAGGTTCTTTCTTTTGCACCCTAAAAATACTAGGATATTCAAAGGCCATGTGGCCTCTTCCATCACCTATCCAACATTCTATAAAAGAAATATCAAGATTAGAATTTCTAAGTTGCTTATCATTTCCTTTACCTTTTATGTCTAATTAATTGAATCTTTTTCCTTTCCTTGCTAGAAGTCTTTTACTCTTCTTGTTAGAAGAGCTAGTTCATTATCACTATTTGCATCATAATCAAACATCTCCGTTTCTTTTGAAGAACTTTTAAGTTCAATGGATTTTTCCTTGATAGCACCTTCACTAATGAGATTCATTTCATATGCTATGAGTGCATTTTTTAATTCTTCAAATTTGAGTATGGAGAAATCTCTAATTTCTTCCATGGTAGTGATCTAGATATAAATTAAAGGAGTAGAGTTCTAATCATTTTAATAATGACTTCACTCTCATGTAACTCTTTCCCTATAACTCTAATGGCTACTACATTATCATTGGACCTAGATAAATAATCTTTGATTATTTCACCTTATTTCATTTTTAACTTATCATATTCAAATTGTAAGACTAGGAGTTTGGATAGTTTCATTACTGAGGTTTCCTCATAAGTGGCTTCTAAAACTTTCCAAATTTCTTTGGTAGTATTACATCCATCTATTCTATTAAATTGAGGTTTTATAAGAGCATAGTAGAGATAATTCCTAACCTTTGAATCAAACGTAAACTTATTTTTGTCATCATTAGACCACTTACCTCTTTGTAGTGGAATGCCTATTGAGCTATCAATGGGATGAGTGTATCATTCCATGATGAGCTACCATACTTTAAATTCCATGGATTCAAATAAGTCTTACATTTGTGCTTTCCAGTATGCAAATTTAATCCCATTGAATATTGGTGGCTTGTTGTAAGATGTCCCCTTTGTAGTCCACTCTTGAGTTGTTACACTCAATCTAGGAGTACCTCACTATAATACTACTTGAGTATTAAGAACTTAGAATGGGAGTTGAATAAATTCTAGCCAATGAGACCTAATTATTATACAATATATGTATGTCATTTCCCAACTTGGGTACATCCACACTTAGCGGGTAGAATCATTACACATATTCAAACTTTATTCCTTAAAAAATGTGGTTTTAAGGACACCCTAACCTTTACAAAGTATTAAGCTCTACTAGTTGTGTTTTCTCTCAAAAACATACCTAGCCCCTCAAGGTCTTCAGAAGCTCAAAGGATGTCTTCTCTCAAGAAGGACATCCAGCCCCTTAGGGCTTACTATAAGAGATAGAAAGATCAAGGAAGAAAATGAACTAAGCTTCAAATTCCTTATTTTTTAGCTTAACAAAACATCAAAAAACTCAACAAATGAGATCAAGATAAAGTACAAAATTTCTCAAACTATCTGTACAATGATTGCTTGATCACATGAATAGTGCTTACTCTTTTTCCTAAAAAGGAATCACTTTCTTTTATAGCCTTTTCAACATCATATGTTTGTTGGAATTCATACAATGGATAGAAATGACTAGTTAAGATGTATTCCATTAGTGTAAGATGTCTTACTATGTTTTTCATCTTGCAGTTAAGACATCTCATTTTTCCTAAGATTCCTTGACCTGATCCAAGACATCTTGGCTGAGACATATTATCTAATTTTGAGTCATTTCTTGTTTTATGGAGACATCTTCTCTAAGATTGGTGCTTCTTAGCAAAGATGTATTGTAGTAGATTGAGACATCTTGTTAGTCACTAGGATGTCTTCTTTGGAATTTGAGATGTCTTACATCCTTATGATTTTCTTAAAATCCTTGCATTTTCTTTTTAGACTTTAGGATTATAGTTTGTCAATTCATGCTCATATCTTGGTCTCCTTAATATTATTTTTTTTACCATAGACCTACAAGATCTCATAAGCATACTAGCAAATTTTTTATTTCTCTAGGTTTTAACATATCAAAAGGTCAACACCAAGTTGATTTGTAAGTACTTGAAGGACTTCCTCTACATGTTGGATGTGATACATGTTATACCTCAATCAATGTGAAGAGAAAATACTTGTGAAGGAACATGGATTTGTAACTAAAAATGGACACCATAATGGACCATGGATGGATCATCTATCAAGGGAGGAAGAAACTAGAAGAGATCTTCTCTTATAGCCTTACTAGCTTCCATCATATCTAAGAAATTGTTATCAAGGTCTAGAAAACCATTAACATGAATTATGGTAGATTTTCCCTCACCTTCAACATGCATAATGGGTCAAATACAACTAATAAGAAGATATTCCTAGTTCTAACTAATGTTGAAATTAGAAGGTCAAAAGATGGATTTGCTAGGTCATCATACCTATATATGATGAGATTTTTAAGGCATGAATGGTACCCTTGTTTGATATTGGAAAACTTAGTCTAAAGGATAAATATGAGATATATTCATATAAGGCATCTCATCCTCCAAGTTAGGTATACCTCCAATGATCCATAGATATTTTCGTAGGTCCACCATCATTACATTCTCCAAGTTCATCATTCTCATAGGTTTTGAATTAACTATGCTTACTAGTTCACATAATTTTTGAATTAACCATATAAAGTCATAAGTCTTTCTCTTATCTTTAGTCACATCCTTATCTCTAGGAAGATGTTAATAATACATTTCACTCTCATCATTGCCACAACTTTTATCCCCTAATCAAAAATACTCTATGGTCATTTTTTTGATAAAAAGTTATGTGTAAGAATTTTGTACATGGCATTATGAACCAATGGAATTTTGGACATCTTCACATTCACTTTTTCTATGTCAAGACCTCAAAAAAGACTTTTTATTTAAGCTTGAACTTACTATTGTTGGGTCATGGACACTAGCTATTTATTGGCTCATTTGGAAATCCTATGGCACTAAAGATTACTAATGTAGAAATAGACATAGAAATCCCCCCAACAAAAGTCATGGCACCATTCATTGTAAGGCTTTAATAGAATTATTTTAGTTCATGCTAGTATCATGTGAAGGAATAAATGGTGTACTCATAGAAGTCCATTTGTTGTAGTGACTCCTTGAGCTTAGCAAGACTAAGCTGAATTGATGTTAATTCTTTTCTTTGTGAATCGATTGCTATTGGACATCATGTACATCCATGTCTTCTTAGATGTCATCTAGCTCATCATATTCATCTTCTACTAGCTCCTTTGACACTTGTTAAGCTACTTACTATGCACATGCTTAGCTTAAAGATAAAGAACATGATTTCTTATCTTCCAATATGCTTCTAATAGAGATATTTTCAAAGCAAGTTTCATAGGTTATAAATTAGGATATTTGAGCTCTTCTCCTTTCTTTTCCTAAAGAGATAGTGGTTCATGCATGAATTCATAGAAGAAGATCTAAGATTATTCAACCTCATCCCTCCTTGTTCTATGAAAATTTAATAATAATCATCATAACATGATGAGCTATGAAGACTGCTAAAATTCAAATAAGTTTCCTAGGCATCATATTTTCATTGCAAAATTTGTGCATGAAAACAATGATAAAGACAACTCTTGGAAATAATTATCACAACTATAACATCATGGCATGCATGAGTAAATATAAATAAGATAGAATATGCTTATATAACTATGAAATTCATTGAATACATACCCAAATAATGCCTCTTTCCAATGACTAAGTTATAAGTCACTAGGCTTGAACCACGACTAGAACTCCTTGGATAAGAAAGAACCAAGAATAATGCATGTAAAAATATTACTAATCCAACCTACGATATGAAAATATAATAGAGTTTTTACTTGTTTGTGACCAAATGGAAGTAAAGGAAAGCAAGAAACAAAATGACAAAGTATGAAAATAAGTTTGCGATGATCCCTCATTTATACTAGTTTGCTAGCACAAGGAAGCTACACTGGTGTAGGGGCATTAATGCCCCTGCATTGATGTAGGTGGTGAATTATTGCACTCTTCAAAACACGAGGAAATGTCTAACCTCATTGATTAAGCCTTAAAATTACCTTCCTTGATCACCAAAGCCATGCACAAGGTCAAAACATGCCCAAATCACCATTAATTGATCTAATAAGGCATCAAACAAGCATGACAAGAACAGCATTGTAAACTTACCTTTAGTGAGTTTTGTAATCATGGGGATTATGTAAATTAATACATTTATACATTCCTATGAATCAGAAGCTAGGAAATAGGGGTTAGAAAAGTGGAAGAATGATTAGAGCTCCAAGAATAATAAATTATAGACATAAATGAGATACCTGAATGAAGTTTGTAATGACCAAACCTAAAGCACAAAGAGTCAACATTCACATAATTGAAAGACCAATCAAGTACCTTATGTAATGTAACCACCACAATCATTCGGAGATAAGTGTTACCTTACTCACTTGCAATGTCAATCCATTAAGGATTCATATGTGGATCCTACTCATCGCAGACACTTACCTTTCTTGCCCTTGTGAAATCTGTTAATCAAACATCCATGAATTCTCAACAAACAGTGAGAAATTAGCATCAAATATAAGCCCATCCCTTGAAATGTATACAACTTTACCTAACCTAGGATAATCATCTTAGTCAAATAAAGAGGCATTTTCATCACCACCAGAAGGTATAGACAAATGCAAGTGCTAGAACTTGGAAATAATGTCACCATTTTGAGTTTGCGCCACATCCTAATTGATAACACCTAATCATGAACCTTCATAGTAAAGTGATCCTTTGTCATTATTATGTACTTTATCTTCTTGCTCTCCATCTAAATGATTAGATGACAAGATGTGACTAGTCTCATCTTCTACCATTTAATCTTGAAGATCTTGCATGTACCAAGGCTCATATTTATCATATAAAGGTTCATGAGCTTTGTATGAAGTGCATTTATTTTTGAGTCTCATGTTGTTCAAGGCCTCTTTAGATCATCTAATGTAGTCATGAGTAGATCCCTAGTGAATCATCCATGATCATTTCTCCATCTTTCTTTGGAGAGAGCAAGCATTGTCAAAGGCTTACATGTGAAGCTAGAGATCATCTATAGTAAATCCTTTATATGTTGGTATATTAGCCATGTTGATTCATTTGATTATACTATTACAAACATGAGAATGCATCCCTCACCACATGGCATGCACATGATCATAATATCATGAACCTCTTGTGATCAAGGTGGCTATGCAAGGCAGCACATGTACCTTGGTTTAAACACATTGATTATACCTATTAAGTGGTCACAAAGATCATTGAAGATACACCCTTTTCTTGCCACTAATAAAGAACTCTTCTAGGATTCTAAAGTTCACAATCTAAGATGTGGATCCATTAGCTATCCATAGTTCTACTAGCATTGATGAGACATGATATGCATAAGCCGCGATATCGCGGTCCGCCATCAAATCTATAAATAAGAGGCAGCACTCTGCTTATTCCTCATCCTAGGCTTAAAGTAGGGAAAATCTAGCATTTTGATCACTCCAGAGATAGAATATTTTCCATGTGCCCACAGTAGGAGTCCCCAAGTGAATAGATCTTTATTCGAGCATCTTTGTACCTGAACGCAAGTTGTGTATGGCAATAAAGACGAGCTTTGTGGATAAACCTTGCAATGCATGGAATAGGATTTATTACCTATTATTTCTTAAATGTTATTTACTACCTACATTAGCATGACATGAGTATGACTTGATTACAAGCATTTACGAATGTGTACGGATAATCAAGGAATCGGCTGCTCTTCATGATTAGTCTCTCTCACCCTCAACTCCTAAAATGTGGAATGAGTACGACTTGATTACAAGCATTTACGAATATGTACAGCTAGTCAAGGAATTAGCTGCTCATTACATTTAGGCTAGTTAAGTGCCTTAGTACGACCACTTTAGGCATGTGCGTTACGTGTGGTGATCCTAGTAACGATTAGTGTTTGGTAGCCAAAGTTGCATAGTTCAGGGTATGTACAGTAAGTGGGAATGGATGTTGACACTAGTTAATTTAGAATTAGGACATTAGTTAGAGTTAGCTAGTTTCTCAACCCTTCACCTCAATAGCATAGGAGAAAAACCAGAAAAGACTATAAAAATCATATACCTCGGACTTACTTAATCATACACTGTGACAAGTACGAGTAAGTCTGGGAAGACAATGAATGATTAACCCCAAGTGTTCCATGGGGTGTGTAGGCATTTAGTCTATGGAGTTCAACCAGATCATGCGTGCTACGCTCGTTTCGTATGGTTGAGTGTAGGGGTACCTCGCCACTCATCATTGGTGTCGTTGCCAGTAACTAAGTGATTGTGCGCCAAATAGAACATAAGGATATCATTCACAACATTGTGAGCCTTAACGAACCTCCGGGTTAATCAAAAGAGAAAATTTATATAATGGTAAATTAGCACACCGATAAAAATGTCTTCTTCTCATAAGAGCAACTCACCACCTAAGAACCATACACGAGACAGTTGGCAACATAAAAAACATAACCAAAATCAGCCAAGTCCTAAACAATATAAGATGACATATACTCATCCCGATGAGTATATTCCTAATTTTACTTTTATTCTCCATCAGGATGAATAGCTTCGATGGAGAGATTTGCAAGGTAACATTGTGTTACCCCCAAATCAATCAATCTCTCGCATGCTTTTCCATGCCTTGGCACAGATTGGCATGCAAGAACTATATGTTGAATACATTGTGAAAGATTTTGACATGAGGGATTATTATCCCACAGATGCCCAACATATGAGAGACTTAAGGCAGGAGAGTCATCATGCATTGTTGAATGGAAAGGTCCCACACATCCTTAATGAAATAGGAGATGAGGAACTCCGTATCATGGATTCTTTAGCAAAAGATGTTCCTCCTCCTAACAATGATGAGGAGGTTGGGTATCAGAACCTATGATCAATGATACATATCCCTGGTTCTCATGCCTATGAACACCAACTTTTCACAGAGACGGGCACTTAGATCATCACCACGATCAGGGTCATAACAGCTGGAGAGAAGGCAAGAAACATTCTTCTTCTCCTTCATCCCATCACTGACCCTCTCCTTCCACATCTGGGCATAGCCACCATGAACATAAAGGTGAGGATAAAGGTAAGAGAAATGAAAGATCTCAATGGGAAAGTCGAGAGAGAGGAGAAGGGCAAAGATGTAGGGAGAGTAAGGAACAATGCACACATCATAGGCATCATGAAAGGGATGATCATGAAAAGCCCCTACTCACAACCCGAAGTATGCTTGACATAATGGAGGCAGTTAGGATTCCCACAAGGCATTTAAAAGATAGTCAGATCAAACGATTAGACATGAACAATATCCCATGATTTAAAGGGGGATACAGTGTTGATCTGCAAAATCATTTATAGGAATTCCACGATGCCTGTGCCTTGCATAATATAAAAAATGAGTGGTAAAAACTTAAGTTGTTCCCAAGGACACTCACCAAGGAAGTAGAGAGCTGGTATCAGTCCTTAGAACTAGAAACCACTAGGAGGTGGAATACGATGCTAGAAGTGTTCAACGAAAGGTATCAAATGTACTCAAGAGTGTCCAATTTGTGTAAGCAGATCCAAGGCTGGAAGCAAGGTACATATGAACCCTTGGATGCTGCCATGACCCACTACTACACATTGTTACATCGTTGCCCGAGCCATGGGTACGCTCAGCGGGATCAACTTCGCCACATCGTAGATGGGCTATGACATGAATCTAGAAGAACCCTTGGGACTTATGCCAAAGGGAGAATCTCACAACTTAGAGCCCATGAAGTGCTTAGCTTGTTGAAGCAAGTAGCAAAAGAGGAAGGTGAGCTATGAAAAAGGAAAAGTGTGAAAGAGTACAACCGCAATCCCTTCCTTCGAAAGAAGGGAGTGAAATTTTGTGATGAAGAAGATGAGTCACCACTCAAAGAGTTGGTGAACTGGAAAACCTTACTGATCCAAAAATTAACAACAGAAATAGCGGCTAAGGTAGATGACGTATGGAGTTCCTTAAACTCTAAAATTGAAACTATCTTAAAAACTGTAGAAGAATCTAAAGGAGAATAAAGTAGTGACAAAGGTAAGAAAAAATGGAGAGATTTAGGCCTTGCAAATAACAAGGGTAAGGGAAAAATCACTAACTCTGATGTGGTTGTGGATTCATATTCAAACGATAACGGTGGATGCGAGATCTACCATTATGACCATCCTAAGGGATGTTGCGTCATCATCTCACATTTATAGGAGTCTAGGATGTATGCACTTAATCCAAGACTCAACCAATGGCAAACACCTCGAAGGTTACCTTATCCACAAGGTAACTCAAGGTAGTTGCACCAACCCTTAACGTATTATCCAAGTGGAACTCCACCACAGCCTATCAGATAGCATCAGTAGTGGCAATACCCACAGTCATGGGGGATGCCATCGCTGAAACAATAGTACCCTTACCAGTAGCCTGATCCTTATGGATATTATGTGCAGTAGCTAATTTCTTCAAGTGACTCTATGAGTCACACAACCCCTAACCATTACTACCAAGTTCGAGAGTACTTCAAAAGGACTCCTTCTGCTCCGGGAGACACTCCATACACACACCATCATCCTAATCCATCCGCACCTCTTCCACCAGTAGTAGTTACCATAACACCTCCTTCTTAAAAAATGCAAGGAAAACTTCTTCCTCAACCGCAGCAATGTCACGTTGCGAGAGCTGTAAATATTCAACCCGTTGCTGGTTTTGAAAACTGTAAAAAGAGAAGACCTATCTTTGGAATCAAAATCCCAGAAAAACTTTCACAACAACAAGCAGTTGGGCCCATGTACACTCCTTCACCATCTAACACTTCAGAGCATCCTTCAGTCCAACAAAGCGTGACACATACGGTTATGTTAACGCATACCGTAATCGACTGGATTAAGGTAGGCCACCTTCCCAGGAAACTAACTAATCCTAGCAGTCCCTTAATCTATTTACAGATCACTGGAAATCAACCACATAGGGCTCTTCTTGACTTAGGTTTTGGAGTCAACTTAATTTCATGAGATATGTATCACACCTAGAACCTTCCCCAACTTAAGAAGAGCAACATCCAACTAGAGCTGGCAGACTAGTCCATCACCATTCCCTTGGGATTGGTGGATGACATCATTACCACTGTGTGTGGTTGGTCTTACCCAACTGATTTTTTGGTGATTGAAGTTAACAACAACGAGTACAGTAGATGCATGCCTTAGGATCTGTGATCTTTCCTTAGAAATCTCTAAGATAAACATATGTGGAAAGATCGAGAAGAGGAAAGTTCCATGCATCACATACAGTGATTCATTAGGTGATGACATGGAGGAAATGCCTCCATGCAATAGGTGTGCCTATGAAACAATGAAACAAAAATGCCTGTATGTAGCAACCACACAACTAGTAGTAGACACCCCGTGGTTGACAGGTACTCGAAGGAGCAAAAAAATATGCATGGAACAAGCTGAGGAAACCCATGCCAACAATGAAGGCATAGATACATTAGAATATGATCATCGCCAACTTCCATCCCTCAATCTAAGATCATTAATTGGGAGAAGTTGGTTACTTTTACGAAATTCAAACAGACGTTCATTATTTCAGATCTCTCACTTACAACTCAGTCATGGGGGAGATGGCCACCTATGCTGATCATATGGGGCCCTCTATTCTTTTTTGATTTTCTTTACATGTTTTTGTTTTAAATGTTTTTTTTTGACTTTTTCTAATTTTTGTTTTTCAAATTTCTTTAACTTTTCTAGTTTTTTTCTTACAACTTTCTTTAACATTTCCTGTTTTTGTTTTACATCATCGTTATACTTTTCCATTTTGTGAGTGTGTGTGTGTGTGTGTGTGATCCACCCTATAAGTTTGTCACCCAATAAGTGTTCAAAATGATGGTATGAACTATTTTCATATTGATTGCTAATGTTTGGTTTTTACCTTTAAGTCACAATGTTGATACTAAGGTATGTTTCTTTTGATATGGTAGGCAATGAGACCACATCATCCATCCATCCACCAGTTTCTATGGTCTCTCTCGACTTGGAAATGTACAGTCCCCTTCTAATAAGAACTTTAACGAATCGGTGACTGGGAATTTCTCAAACTAAGGAAGGACTCAAGGATTGAAAAGGGTGTGACTTCAAGGGAACTTGATGCTTTTGTGTTGGTCATTCTCTTGGGTGCTTGGATGTTTTTCTTCTTGACTTTTCTTGTTGTTCCGATGTTACTGAACTATCAGAAGCTGAGACAATAAAAATAAAAAGTCTTTGCATGGTGTGGTTCTCATGCATAAAAACACAAAAAACAAAAAAAAAACCAAACAAAGTGAGAATTTAAAGAAAACCCCTTAGATGGAATAAATATTTTGGGTACACGCACTGGTTATGGAACCAAAAGTGTTCCCTCTAACTACGGCCCCTCTGACTTTCCATTCTCTCCCTTATTTCATTGGAATGGTGGTGACTCTTGGGGAAGGCATTTGTGTTATCCAAGTGGATGGTTTGGCCGAATGCATTGATGTGAAGTCACTAGATGTGGTTGGTTTGAGGCCGGAGTTGGAATGAGACCTGCCAAGTCATATTAATCATGCAACACACAAGGGGCTGTACACCACCTTATTCTTAGGATTCCATTCCCCTCTCTTCTCTCCATCCTTCTCTCCATTGTTCACCTCATTGCCAGTTGTATCATTAGTGTATATATTTTGGTTGATGCATTGTTTTCTCTTTGGTAAATTCTTATAGTTAATATTTTAACTCTTATTCCAAATACATTCCTAGAGCCTATGGACTCTTTGAATGTGGGTTAGTTAGGGCGTTAAGGGCATGAGCTTGCTTTGGAAAGGACCCATTGACATTCCTATTTAGAGCATTAGTTAAATTCTTTCCCTTAATATTTTGTGATTAGTTTTATTTTGTTCATTTCCATCTTGACATCCATTTCATCAATGCCATAGCTGTCCCTTTTTATCTATCTTTCTTACTCATTTTCTTTCTCCATTCTAACGCTACCAGAGATTCGCGATTAGTCATGGGGGTACGGGGCTTGATTTTTTTGATTTTTTTCCTAGCCCCAAATTTTTTGATTTTCTTCCTATCCCCTACACCTTCGGTAGCCATCATCAATATACTCCCAGATCCATATTAGCCATACCACAAACTAGTCAATGAACTTACACCGAAGCAAGGTATCAATTACATGATGATTCATTTACCCTTGCTAATATATGATTGTGTTGTGTGTGTAGATGGCGATCATATAAGCAACGGATTGGATCTGGAACAAACACTTGGAATGGAGCATTGCTAAAGCAGCTATGCAAGGAGTAGGATTGATGACGCGCTTATTGATGGATAAAGAAAGGTACAATCTTCGCATTGGCATTAGCAACACTTCTTTCTCTCCCTCTTTGTCTCTCAACTACCAACTGAGGCTTGATGTCATTATAATAAGGTGTTCACCCTTGTTGTCATGAACACCATTCTTTTCAAGTCTTGTAATGATGATCCGTTCACATGTCATCCCATTAGTTCCATTCCCCTCAATAATTTCATACCTTCCCAATATTATTGTAAGGAACTCAAGCATAGGTTTTTATTCAGTCATGGGGGTATGATGAGATGTGATATGCATAAGCTACAATATCACGGTCGGCTACCAAATTTATAAATAAGAGACAACACTCCCCTTATTCCTCATCCTAGGCTTAAAGTAGGGAAAATCTGGCAATTTGATCACTCCAGAGATAAAATATTTTTCATGTGCCCACAATAGGAGTATCCAGGTGAATGGATCTTTATTCAACCAGCTTTGTACCTGAATGCAAGTTGTGTACGGAAATAAAGACGAGCTTTGTGGATAAACCTTGCAGTGCATGGAATAGGATTTATTACCTATTATTTCTTACATGTTATTTATTACCCGCATTAGTGCGGCCTGAGTATGACTTAATTACGAGCAATGACAAATGTGTATGACTAGTCAAGGAATCGGCTACTCATCGTGATTAGTCTCTCTCACCCTCAACTCCTAGAATGTAGAATGAGTATGACTTGATTATGAGCATTTACGAATGTGTACGGCTAGTCAAGGAATCAGTTGCTCATTACGTTTAGGCTAGTTAAGTGTCTCAGTATGATCACTTTGAGCATGTGCATTACGTGTGGTGATCCTAGTAATGATTAGCGTTTGGTAGCCATAGTTGCATAGTTCAGGGTGTGTATGGTAAGTGGGAATGGATGTTGATGCTAGTTAACTTAGACCTAGGACATTAGTTAGAGTTAGCTAGTTTCTCAACCCTTCACCTCAAAAGCATAGGAGATAAAATCAGAAAAGACTATAAAAATCATATACCTCAGACTTACTTAACCATACACCGTGACAAGTACGAGTAAGTCTAGGAAGACAACGAATGATTAACCCCAAGTGTTCCATGGGGTGTGTAGGAATTTAGTCTATGGAGTTCGACTAGATCCTATGTGCTACGCTCATTTCGTATGGCTGAGTGTAGGGGTACCTTTCCACTCATCATTGGCACCATTGCCAAGGACTAAGTGTTTGTGCGCCGAATAGAACATAAGGATATCATTCACAACATTGTGAGCCTTAATGAACCTTCAGGTTATTCAAAAGAGAAAATTTATATAACAGTAAATTAGCATACTGATAAAAATATCTTCTTCTCATAAGAGCAACTCACCATGTAAGGACCATACACGAGATAGTCGGCAGCATAAAAAACATAACCAAAATAAGCCAAGTCCTAAACAATATAAGATGACATATACTCATCCCAATGACTATATTCCTAATTTTACTTTTATTCTCCATCAGGATGAATAGCTTCGGTGGAGAGATTTGCAAGGTAACATTGTGTTAGCCCCAGATCGATTAATCTCTCGCATGCTTTTCCATGCCTTGGCACAGATTGGCATGCAAGAACTATATGCTGAATACATTGCGGAAGATTTTGACATGAGGGATTATTATCCCACAGATGCCCAACGTATGAGAGACTTAAGGCAGGAGAGTCAACATGCATTGTTGAATGGTAAGGTCCCATACATCCTTAATGAAATAGGAGATGAGGAACCCCTTATCATGGATTCTTTAGCAAAAGATATTCTCCCTCCTAATAATGATCAGGAGGTTGGGTATCAGAACCTACGATTAATGATACATATCCCTGGTTTTCATGCCTATGAACACCAACTTTTCATAGAGGGAACAACCACTTATGCTAAGGATGGGCACTTAGATCGTCACCACGATCAGGGTCATAGCAGCCGGAGAGAAGGCAAGAAACATTGTCATGGTGATGGTTTTCATTCTTTTTCTCCTTCATCCCATCACTGACCCTCTCCTTCCACATCTGGGCATAGCCACCATGAACATAAAGGTGAGGATAAAGGTAAGAGAAATGAAAGACCTCAACGGGAAAGTCGAGAGAGAGGAGAAGGGCAAGGACGTAGGGAGAGTAAGGAACAATGCACACATCATAGGCATCATGAAAGAGATGATAATGAAAAGCCCCTACTCACAACCTGAAGTATGCTTGACATAATGGAGGCCGTTAGGATTCCCACAAGGCATTTAAAAGATAGTCAGATCAAACAATTAGACATGAACAATATCCCATGATTTAAAGGGGGAAACAGTGCTAATCTGCAAAATCATTTACAGGAATTCCACGATGCTTGTGCCTTGCAGAATATAAAAAATGAGTGGCAAAAACTTAAGTTGTTCCCAAGGACACTCACCAAGGAAGTAGAGAGCTGGTATCGATCCTTAGAACTAGAAACCATTAGGAGGTGGAGTACGATGCTAGAACTGTTCAACGAAAAGTATCAAACGTACTCAAGAGTGTCCAATTTGTGTAAGCAGATCCAAGGCTAGAAGCAAGGTACATATGAACCCTTGGATGCTGCCATGGCCCACTACTACACATTGTTACATCGTTACCCGGGCCATGGGTACCCTTAATGGGATCAGCTTCACCACATCGTGGATGGGCTAAGGCATGAAACTAGAAGAACCCTAGGGACTTATGCCCAAGGGAGACTCTCACAACTTAAAGCCCATGAAGTGCATAGCTTGTTGGAGCAAGTAACAAAAGAAGAAGGTGAGCTACGAGAAAGGGAAAGTGCGAAAGAGTACAACCATNGAAGGTGAGCTACGAGAAAGGGAAAGTGCGAAAGAGTACAACCATGTTACCTCCCTTCGAAAGAAGGGAGTGAAATTTTGTGATGAAGAGGATGAGTCACCACTCAAAGTGTTGGTGAACTGGAAAACCTTTCCGATCCAAAAATTAACAACAGAAATAGAGGCTAAGGTAGATGATGTATGGAGTTCCTTAGACTCTAAAATTGAAACTTTCTTAAAAATTGTAAAGGAGTCTAACGCAGAACAAAGTAGCGATAAAGGTAAGAAAGAATGGAGAGATTTAGGCCTTGTAAATAACAAGGGTAAGAGAAAAATCACTAACTCTGATGTGGTTGTGGATTTGGATTCAAACGATGACGGTGGATGTGAGATCTACCATTATGACCATCCTAAGGGATGTTGCCTCATCATCTCACATTTACAGCGGTCTAGGGTGTATGCACTTAATCCAAGACTCAACCAATGGCAAACACCCCGAAGGTTACCTTATCCACAAGGTAACCCAAGGCAGTTGCACCAACCCTTAACATATTATCTAAGTGGAACTCCACCATAGCCCATCAGATAGCATTAGCAGTGGCAATACCCATAGTCATGGGGGATGCCATCATTGAAGCAATAGTACCCTTATCGGTAGCCTGATCCTTATGGATATTATGTACAGTAGCTGATTTCTCCAAGTGACTCTATGAGTCACACAACCCCTAACCATTACTACCAAGTTTGGGTGTACTTCAGAAGGACTCCTTCTCCTCTAGGAGACACTCCATACCCACACCATCCTCCTAATTCATCTGTACCTCTTCCACCAGTAGCAGTTCCCATAATACCTCCTTCTCAAAAAATGTAAGGGGAACTTCCTCCTCAACCGCAGCAACGTCACGCTGCGAGAGCTGTAAATATTCAACCCGCTGCTGGTTCTGACAATTGTAAAAAGAGAAGACCTTTCTTTAGAATCAAAAGCCTAGACAAACTCTTGCAACAACAAGCAGTTGGGCCAATGTACACTCCTCCACCATCTAACACTTCGGAGCATCCTTCAATCCAACAAAGTGTGATGCATATAGTTATGTTAATGCATACCGTAACCAACTAGATTAAGGTAGGCCACCTTCCTAGGAAACTAACTGATCCTAGAAGTCCCTTAATCTATTTACAGATCACTAGAAATCAACCACATAGGGCTCTTCTTGACTCAGGTTTCGGAGTCAACTTAATTTCACGAGAGATGTATCATACCTAGAACCTTCCCCAACCTAAGAAGAACAACATCCAACTAGAGCTGGCAGACCAGTCCATCACCATTCCCTTGGGATTGGTGGATGAAATCATTACCACTGTGTGTGGTTAGTCTTACCTAACTAATTTTTTGGTGATTGAAGTTAACAACAATGAGTACAGTAGATGCATGCCTTAGGATCTGCGATCTTTCCTTAGAAATCTCTAAGATAAACATATGTGGAAAGATCGAGAAGAGGAAAGTTACATGCATCACATACAATGATTCATTAGGTGATGAAGTGGAGGAAATGTCTCCATGCAATAGGTGTGCCCACGAAACATTGAAACAAAGATGCCTGTATGTAGCAACCACACAACTAGTAGTAGACACCCCGTGGTTGACAGCTACTCAAAGGAGTAGAAAAATATGCATGGAACGAATTGAGGAAACCCATGCTAACAACAAAGGCATAGATACATTAGAATATGAGCATCGCCAGCTTCCATCCCTCAATCTAAGATCAAAAATTGGGAGAATTTGGGCATTTTTACGAAATTCAAATAGACGTTCATTATTTCGGATCTCTCCCTTACAACTTAGTCATGGGGGAGATGGCCACCTATGCTGATCATATGGGGCCCTTTGTTCTTTTTTGATTTTTTTTTCACATGTTTTTGTTTTAAATGTTTTTATCTTACATAATTTTGTTTTACAAATTTCTTTAACTTTTTCTAATTTTTATTTTTCAAATTTCTTTAACTTTTCTAGTTTTTTTCTTACAACTTTCTTGAACATTTCTTGTTTTTGTTTTATATCATCGTTATACTTTTCCA
>MNCI01005348.1:292312-334557 GCA_015680685.1 Gnetum montanum | reverse complement strand
GATTTTTTTCCTAGCCCCAAATTTTTTGATTTTCTTCCTAACCCCTACACCTTTGGTAGCCATCATCAATATACTCCCAGATCTATATTAGCCATACCACAAACTAGTCAATGAACTTACACCCAAGCAAGGTATCAATTACATGATGATTCATTTACCCTTGCTAATATATGATTGTGTTGTGTGTGCAGATGGTGATCATACAAACAGCGGATTGGATCTGGAATAAACACTTGGAATGGAGAAGTGCTAAAGCAGCTATGCAAGGAGTAGAATCGATGACGCACTTATGGATGGACAATGGAAGGTGCAATCTTGACATTGGCATTAGCAACACTTCTTTCTCTCCTTTTTTATCTCTCAGCTACCAACTGAGTCCAAATGTCATTGTAATAAGGTGTTCACCCTTGTTGTCATGAACACCATTTTTGTCAAGTCTTGTAATGATGATCCGTTTACATATCATCCCATTAGTTTCGTTCCCCTCAATAATTCCATACCTTCCCGATATTATTGTAAGGAACTTAAGGACGAGTTTTCATTCAGTCATGGGGGTATGATGAGACACAATATGCGCAAGCTGTGATATCGCATCATCCCCTGCGATGTCACGTATGCGATATCGCGGTCGACTGCCAAATCTTTAAATAAGAGGAAAAACACCCCTTATTCCTCATCCTAGGCTTAAAGTAGGGAAAATCTGGTAATTTGATCACTCCAGAGATAGAATATTTTCCATGTGCCCACAGTAGGATTCCCCAAGTGAATGGATCTTTATTCAACCAGCTTTTTACCTGAACGCAAGTTGTGTATGGCAATAAAGACGAACTTTGTGAATAAACCTTGCAGTGCATGGAATAGGATTTATTACCTATTATTTATTACATGTTATTTATTACCTGCATTAGCACAGCATGAGTATGACTTGATTACGAGCATTAACAAATGTGTACGGCTAGTCAAGGAATCGTCTACTCATCGTGATTAGTATCTCTCACCCTCAACTCCTAGAATGCAGAATGAGTATGACTTGATTATGAGCATTTACGAATGTGTACGGCTAGTCAAGGAATTAGTTACTCATTAATTTTAGGCTAGTTAAGTGCCTCAGTATGATCACTTTGAGCATGTGTATTACGTGTGGTGATCCTAGTAACGATTAGCATCTGGTAGCCACAGTTGCATAGTTCAGGGTGTGTATGGTAAGTGGGAATGGATGCTGACGCTAGTTAACTTAGACTTAGGAAATTAGTTAGAGTTAGCTAATTTCTCAACCCTTCACCTTAATAGCATAGGAGATAAAATTAGAAAAGACTATAAAAATCATATACCTCAGACTTACTTAACCATACACCGTGACAACTACGAGTACGTCTGGGAAGACAACGAATGATTAACCCCAAGTGTTCCATGGGGCATGTAGGCATTTATTCTATGGAGTTCGACTAGATCGTGCATGCTACACTCATTTTGTATGGTTGAGTGTAGGGGTACGTCGCCACTCATCATTGGCGCCATTACCGGGGACTAAGTGTTTGTGCGCCGAATAGAACATAAGGATATCATTCGCATTGTTGTGAGCCTTAACGAACCTTCGGGTTAATCAAAAGAGAAAATTTATATAATGGTAAATTAGCACACTGATAAAAATGTGTTCTTCTCATAAGAGCAACTCACCACCTAAGGATCATACATGAGACAGTCGGCAGCATAAAAAACATAACCAAAATTAGCCAAGTCCTAAACAATATAAGATCACATATACTCATCCTGATGAGTATATTCCTAATTTTACTTTTATTCTCCATTAGGACAAACAACTACGGTGGAGAGATCTGCAAGGTAACATTGTGTTACCCCTAGATCGATCAATCTCTCGCATGCTTTTCTGTTCCTTGGCATAGATTGGCATGCAAGAACTATATGTTGAATATGTTGTAGAAGATTTTGACATGAGGGATTATTATCCCATAGATGCCCAACATATGAGAGAATTAAGGCAAGAGAGTCAACATGCACTATTGAAGGGAAAGGTCCCACACATCCTTAGCGAAATAGGAGATGAGGAACCCCTTATCACGAGTTCTTTAGCAAAAGATGTTTCCCCTCCTAATGATGATGAGGAGGTTGGGTATTAGAACCTATGATCAATGATACATATCCCTGGTTTTGATGCCCATGAACACCAACTATTCACAGAGGGAACAACCACTTATGCTAAGGATGGGCACTTAGATCATCACCATGATCGAGGCCGTAGAAGCCGAAGAGAAGGCAAGAAACATTGTCATGACGATCAGCATATGATCAGCATAGGTGACCATCTCCCCCATGACTGAGTTGTAAGGAAGAGATTCGAAATAATGAGCATTTTTTTGAATTTTGTAGAAGTGCCAAACTTCTCCCAAATAATGTTCTTAGGTTGAGGGATGGAAGTTGGTGATGCTCATATTTCAATGTGTCTATCCCTTTCTTGTTGGCATGGGTTTCCTCAGTTCGTTCCATGCATATTTGGTTGCTCCTTCGAGTAGCTGTCAACCACAAGGTGTCTACTACTGGTTGTGTGGTTGCTACATACAGGAATCTTTCTTTCAAAGTTTGAAGGGCACACCTGTTACATGGAGATATTTCCTCCATGTCATCACCCAATGAATCACTGTATGTGATGCATGGAACTTTCCTCTTCTCAATCTTTCTACAAATGTTTATCTTAGAGATTTCCAAAGAAAGATTGTGGATCCTAAGACATGCGTCTACTGTACTAAGCCATGCCCTTCCCATTATAATTGGGAAGTTCCCTTCGTTGTTGTTAACTTCAATCACTAGAAAATCAACTGGGTAAGACCAACGACATGTAGTGGTAATGATGTCCTCCACCAATCCCAAGGGAATGGTGATGGACTGGTTTGCTAGCTCTAGTTGGTTGCTACTCTTCTTAAGTTGGGGCAGGTTCCAAGCATGATACATCTCTCGTGAAATTAAGTTGACTCCAAAACCTAAGTCAAGAAGAGCCCTATGTGGTTCATTTCTGGCGATTTATAAATAGATTAAGGGACTTCCAGGGTCAGTTAATTTTCTAGGAAGGCAGCCTACCTTGATCCAGTCAGTTACAGTATGCATTAACATAACCGTATGCATTAAGCTCCATTGGACTAAATGGTGCTTCAAAGTGTTAGATGGTGGAGGAGTGATGATATGAACTATTTTCATATTGATTTCTAATGTTTTATTTTTACCTTTAAGTCACAATGTTGATACTAAGGTATGTTTCTTTTGATATGGCAGGCAATGAGACCACTTCATCCATCCATCCACCAGTTTCTATGGTCTCTCTCGGCTTGGAAATGTACAGTCCCCTTCTAATAAGAACTTTTAATGAATTGGTGACTGGGCATTTCTCAAACTAAGGAAGGACTTAAGGATTGAAAAGGGTTTGAATTCAAGGGAACTTGATGCTTTTGTGTTGGTTATTCTCTTGGGTGCTTGGATATTTTTCTTCTTGAGTTTTCTTGCTATTCCGATGTTACCCAACTATCAGATGTTGAGACAATAAAAATAAAGTCTTTGCATGGTGTGGTTCTCATGCGTAAAAACACAAAACATAAACAAAAAAAGAGTGAGAATTCAAAGCACACCCGTTAGATGAATAAACTTGGGCTACAAGCACTGGTTATGGAACTAAAATTGTTCCCTCTAACTAAGGTCCTTTTCACTTCCCATTCTCTCCCTTATTTCATCGAAATGGTGGTGACTCTTGGGGAAGGCATTCTTGTTATCCAAGTGGATGGTCTGGCTGAATGCATTAATGCAAAGTCACTAGATGTAGTTGGTTTGAGGCCGGAGTTGGAATGAGACTTGCCAAGTCACATTAATCATGCAACACACAAGGGGCTGTACACCACCTTATTCTTGGGATTCCATTCCACTCTCTTCTCTCCATCCTTCTCTCCCTTATTCACCTCATTGCCGGTTGTCTCATTAGTGTATATATTTTGGTTGATGCATTGTTTTTTCNGTATCATTAGTGTATATATTTTGGTTGATGCATTATTTTTTTTTTTTGGTAAATTATTACGGTTAAGATTTTAACTCTGTTCCAAATAACATTCCCGAAGCCTATGAACTCTTTGAATGTGGGTTTGTCAAGGCATTAAGGGCATGAGCCTACTTTGGGGAGAACCCACTGACATTCCTATTTGGAGCATTAGTTAAATTATTTTCCTTAACATTTTTCAATTAATTTTATTTTGTTCATTTCCATCTTGACATCCATTTCATTGATGCCATAGTTGTCCCTTTTTATCTATCTTTCTTACTCCTTTTCTTTATTCTTTCTAATGCTACCGAAGGTTCGTGATTAGTCATGGGGGTATGAGGCCTAATTTTTTCAATTTTCTCCTAGCCCCAAAATTTTTGATTTTCTTCCTAACCCCTACACCTTCGGTAGTCATCATTAATATATTCCCAAATAAATATCAGCCATATCACAACCTAGCCAATGGCCCTACATTGAAGCAAGGTATTAATTACATGATGATTCATTTAACCTTGCTAATATATGATTGTGTTGTGTGTGTGCAGATGGCGATCATACAAACAACGGATTGGATCTAGAATAAACACTTGGAATGGAGCAGCAGTAAAGAAGCTATGCAAGGAGTAAGATCGATGGTGCACTTATGGATGGATAATGAAGGTGCAATCTTGGCATTGGTAGTAGCAACACTTCTTTCTCTCTCTCTTTCTCAGCTGCCAACCAAGGCTTGATGTCATTGTAATAAGGTGTTCACCGTTGTTGTCATGAACACCATTTTTATCAAGTCTTGTAATGATGATCCCTTCACATATCATCCCATTAGTTCGATTCCCCTCAATAATTCCATACCTTCTTGATATTATTGTAAGGAACTCAAGGATGAGTTTTCATTCAGTGATGGGGGTATGATGAGACGTGATATGCACAAGCCATGATATCATGTATGTAATATCACAACCGCCACGATATCACATCGTCCCCTGCGATGTCGCATATGCAATATCACGGTCTGCCATCAAATCTATAAATAAGAGGTGGCACTCCCCTTATTATTCATCCTAGGCTTAAAGTAGGGAAACTCTAGCAGTTTGATCACTCCAGAGATAGAATATTTTCCATGTGCCCATAGTAGGAGTCCCCAAGTGAATAGATCTTTATTCGAGCAACTTTGTACATGAACGCAAGTTGTGTACAGCAATAAAGAAAAGATTTGTGGATAAACCTTACAGTCCATGGAATAGGTTTATTACATGTTATTTCTTACCTACATTAGCATGGCATGAGTACGACTTCATGACGAGCATTGACGAATGTGTACGGCTAATCAAGGAATCGACTGCTCATCGCGATTAGTGTCTCTCACCCTCAACTCCTAGAATGCGGGATGAGTACGACTTGATTATGAGCATCTACAGATATATATGGCTAGTTAAGGAATTGGCTACTCATCACACTTAGGCTAGTTAGATGCCTCAGTACGACCACTTCGAGCATGTGCATTACGTGTGGTGATCCTAGTAACGATTAGCGTTTGGTAGCCATAGTTGCATAGTTTAGGGTGTGTATGGTAAGTGGGAATGGATGCTGATGCTAGTTAACTTAGACTTAGGAAATTAGCTAGAGTTACCTACTTTCTCAACCCTTCACCTCAATAGCATAGGAGATAAAATCAGAAAAGACTATAAAAATCATATACCTCAGACTTACTTAACCATACACCATGACAACTATGAGTAAGTCTAGGAAGACAACGAATGATTAACCCCAAGTGTTCCATGGGGTGTGTAGGCATTTAGTCTATGGAGTTTGACCGAATCACGCGTGCTAAGCTCATTTCGTATGGTTGTGTGTAGGGGTTCCTCGCCACTCATCAGCATAGTAAAGGAAGTATTGGAATTAGCATCCATAGTAGTGATGATATTTCCCTACCTATAGACCCCTTCCATAAATCACATTCATTACCTCAAAGTCCTATTTTATAGCCTATTAATCTCATTGATTCTACAAATTCATTTTTCATACACATACCTAAGATTGTTGCTTTCATAGCTCATTTTTAGCTAATGATATATTCATTTCTCCATATGTGACTAAATTACCTCTAGATTATAGTCTTTTCTAAAGAATAACTATGGTTAATCCTACAAATCCAACTTTGGTACAAAGTGTTAAACCATCATTTAATCCTTTTCAATCCTTGTCATACAATGTTCTTGTTAAATTGTCACAAGTTCCTTTATCTTTTCCCTCAACCTCATACCATATTTCTCATTATAACATTACACCATTAGCTCTTATTCCCACCATGACATCCATTTAGCTAGTATTGCTAACATACAACTTGATGTTAGGTAACACCCCTATGCCCTCTATACCTAAGTCCTTCTTAAACTAACACTCTTGCTTTAAGACTTATCTTCTAGGTTACAAGCCACTAAGGAACAAGCTAGAAAGGCAATTACATTACATGGTGATAGTCATGTAGTGTCCATTATCAATCTACTCATTGACCCCATTAGCCTTTTGATCCCACCTATTCAAATTCCTAAGGAAATTTCTTTGCAAAATTTCAGCAAGTACAATCAGGAATCTAATTCCATAAATTATGTAATTATCATATGAATGTATGCTATTAGATAACTATTCTTACACCATCATTAGACACCTTTTGAATTCCTTGATTAGAAAAGCACTTGAATGGTATAGATCCCTTCCCCATGGATTTATTACCTCCTTACAACAACTCTTTAATACCTTTGTGGAGATGTTCAAGTACAACATCACTAAAGGTGGTACATTACAAAAGCTCATAGCAATCAAAAAAATACACAATGAGCCCATATTCAAGTTTATCTCAAGATGAACATCTACTAGAATGAAGCTTATGCATTCCCCCCTTGATGAACATCTTCTGAAAATATTTTAAGGAGAAATCAATGATTATATTAGGGGAAAGCTAGTTTAACCTAGATCACATAGTCTTTACATTTCTATCACCTTGATTAAGGATATCAAAGAGGTGGTCATCCAAAGGCCTCATAGAATGCAAGGTAAATGGTTGCTTTGATAAATAAAACTTCACTAAAATTCTCATCCACTACCAATAATGCTAGGTAACTTCATTGAAAGGAGGCCAACAAAGGAGATAACCCAAAGAGTGATCCAGATATAACAAGTTTCTAGTGTCCTATACTTAGATCTATAACATGAATTTAAGATATGAGTACATAACTTTAAAAAACATCTCAAATTAATCATGAACTAGATTCAAACACTTGTAGACTCTAGTTGTAGATCCTTCCCAACATGATGAAGGAGATCCACTGATCCCAAGGTGATATGATCTTAACAAATTCTACTATTGCCACAAGGCTACAAGTCATGACATAGATGATTGTAATGCAATTAATGATGTCATTTAGGATTTTTTTTAAAAAAGAGGGAATAGAATTCAATAATCTAGTTTGCCCCAACATTCAAGACATGCAAATCTTTCAAGATCCCTTGAATTCTCATTTGAGTAAAGTATATGATTTTGTCCATGAATCGAAAGATAATGATTCTAAAACTCCATTTATCATCTAGACTTGTCTCTCTTCAACTAATCCCCAAGTATTCTTATAAGCTAATCCTCCTAAATCCAAGAAACCTTTTGTCATTATTCTCCTAAAAAATAGTTCCCCCACATCATATATCCAAAATATATGAATATCATCAATTTTCATAGATCTCACATTGTACTATGACACTTCCCTCAAAATCCCATAAATTTCAAGTTTCCATCATCATTGAGAAGTAGGTAATCTTTGCCTACTTCATATTTTCCTACTTTACCTCATGCAATTCCTTCTTCATCACATTTTTTATTCCCACTTTGCTTATAGGAATCATCATTATTTCTTACTCCCACATCTTTGATTCATACTCTTATTTCTACAAAAAAAGAGACAATTCCCAACAAGGGAAACGAAAAGGATTAAGCCAACAAGTAATGTTCCTCATAATGGAAGAAGAAGGTGACTTTCTAAGAGCCTCAAAATACATCTATGCTTGCTCCAATATCTACTTCGTCTACTCCTACATTAATTATTCCTCATGTATCATTCATCAAGGATGTAACCCCTAAGGATAAATCTTTGCCTCAAATCTTAGTAACAATGAAGTCAAAGGGAATGAATATCTTTCCTTTTAACCTTATTTCCACCTTCAAGGATCATATATTAGCATCAAAAGAGCTTCTAAAGTTCATCACCATTCTAGTAGACATCTAGCCTTATGCTTAAGCAATCTTATTAATGCTTAATGCTCCATGAAATGAGGCAAACGTCTTGATGTTCAAAGAAGAGAACATCAAAATCCATCATGTCATGGGTGTCATGTGCCAACTTTTCATCTACCTCACCATATGAATTAGGGATAGCATGATGCTACCTATAATATACATGGATGTTGGAGCTAAATCCAATGTTATTTCATGGAGAGTCATGAAGCATCTCAACCTTGAAAAGTATGTAATGTACTCTAATTTAAACTATACCTTAATTTTATTTATAGAATTAGAGTAAAAATCATAGGCTCTATTAAATTATATTTGTCAGTAGTATTGTAGCCACCTTGGATTTTTCTGCATACATTAGAGACTTAGATATATTTTGTGACTTTTTAGTACTTAAGGCCATCTTTAGAAGTCTAGATTCAACATCTTGCATTATTTGTAATGTAGTTTCTAGATTACTATCTCAAGCTTACTAGAATTAACATCTTACATCATCTACAATGTTGTTTTG
Source organism: Gnetum montanum (assembly GCA_015680685.1). Taxonomy (NCBI): domain Eukaryota; kingdom Viridiplantae; phylum Streptophyta; class Gnetopsida; order Gnetales; family Gnetaceae; genus Gnetum; species Gnetum montanum. The sequence goes on along the minus strand of MNCI01005348.1, from coordinate 325,734 downwards.
ATTCTTCTTTCAGTTTTTATGTTTGACATTAACTCAACATCAATTCTATTTTTAGCTTCTGAAGTCTTGCATCAAATCAAATTTTGACATTCTATGTTAGAACTACTTTTGATGTCTGGGATCAATCCCACTTTTGATGTTCAACATCAACTTTTATTCTTGTAGTATACTAGGACTTTTTCTATCTAGTATACTGGATTCTTCTTTCAGTTTTGATGTTTGATATGAACGCAACATCAATTCTATTTTTAGCTTCTGAAGTCTTGCATCCAATCAAATTTTGGCTTTCTATATCAAAACTACTTTTGATGTCTATCATCAATCCACTTTTAATGTTCAACATCAACTTTTATTCTTGTAGTATACTAGGGATTTTTCTATCTAGTGTTAGATTAACTTTTAATGTCTAGCATCAAGTCTACAATAGTTCTTTAACATCTCATGTTGATCCTAATTTTGATGTTTAATATTACCTTTTACTTTAGCATGTCATTTCTCCTATCCAGAACCGTCTAGAAGCTTTCAAAAGATTATGTGGGATCCATTGCATCATTTCTACACAACCTATATGGCACTTTTGACCTATAAATAGGAGGATTCCCCCTAAATGTAAAGGTGTTGACCAACATTTTTCTTCATAAAGCTCTAAGAGATATGCTTAGTTTTTGTAGCCCTCACTATCACTTAATGGTACAGGGTTTTTCATCTTGATAGACCTCAATAGGACCCAATCCACAACTTCCAAGTAGATCTAGCTTAGAAAATAAGGAGAAAAAAATTCCTTTATATTAAGATAATTCTCAAAATACATAGAAAATACATTAAGATGAGGATCCAAGCTCAACTCAAAACTTTCCCAAGGATCTTAGACATCACACTTGTTCCCTCTCAATCCTCAATAGCTCACAATGCAACCCAAGCTTATGATAAGACACTTATAAGAGATCCTCCTAACCTCTCTAAAGGGCTCTTCCTTGCCTCTCACTTAACTTACTTAAATAAGATCTCCTTCCTCAACTCTCATGAGCCTTCTCTCCTACTCATGATTAGGGTTATGCTCTTCTTTATCCCCAACAATGGTGAATTACATCAATATTTATAAGTAACCAAAAGAGAAAATCCCTAGAAACCTTTCTTAAGTGAACTTGAGGTTTTTAAAATGTTTTTTTAAGTCTTCTTACCTTCTTCCTAGTAGTTTTCATCTTTCTTTGACTATTTCCCAAATTGGAATAGCCATTTTTAGACGTTTCCCCATGTGTCTAGGTCATCTCTTACTTTTCTAGGATGTCTCCTATGAAATCCCTAATTTTAGGAGAGACATCTACTCTTTTTGATAGACATCTACTTTGCTCTTGGAACATCTACACTTTATATGATGTATCTATATTTTTGGGGATATGTTTACCCTATAGGTGCCAAAAATAAAAATGTTCATTTTGATGTAGGGAGCCTCTAGATGCCTCCCAACAAGTCCCCATAGATCTTGGAACCTTCTAAACTCATCAAAATAAGCCAAAAACATCCTAAAACATGCCAAAACATCTAAGAAACATCCACAAAAAAATTAACATAGAAAGACACATAGCAAGTAGGGTAGAACAAGGGGATTAGAATAGATATCCCTACACTAGCTCTCCACCCTTAAAAATATCATGGTTCATGAATTTTCATAAGCTGGAAGGCACCATGCCTCTATGACTTAAGGCCATCACAATAATCATGAATCCATGCATTATAAACATGAGAATGCATATATGAGGTTTTGGTTTTGAGCTTCCCTTACCCATGGAGGCTTGCCCTTATGCCCCACCATGATTTCTTTATTTGAGTATCATTTTGAAATGCTCCCCTTACATCCCCATAATGACCTAAACCTATACAAAAGTGATACAAAAATATGGAAAAATATTTGTTAGCATAGATCCTAGAGTAGGCCTCCCTGTCCTATGCCCAAATAGAAATGGCATTTCTCCAGTTATTACCAACTAATATTCCTTATTCTTCCAGCATCTTTTTGCCAATATAAATTTTAGTCTAGCACCTACACAAGTTTCCAAAAGCATTAACCAATATATTATTGCCATCAACACCCAAGATTGAGTAGTAGCATAATCACTCTTCTTCTCATTCATATGAGACTCCAAGTAATCAATCATAGCATCTATATCAAATGCATTCTCTTTAGCATCAAATAAAATTTCATAATCACAAATAGCATTCACCCTTAAAATCTCCTTACAAATGAGAAGCATCAATGAATAATTTAAATTACCAACCTCATTATTAGTAATAGTGGACATCAATCTAAACTTATGATTGCTTTTTCTTACATTTCAAATATTATTTTCAACATCAAAAACAACCTTATTATCATAATTCCAAGGTCTACAAAATATGAGATTTGAATAATCAATAGGTAATACATCACAAAGAATTTGATCATGAAAACTCCCAATGGAATAATCAATAAGGCATTGTTTCTTAACTTGCTTATCATGATCCTTCATTAACCAATGGACTTTGTATGGATTAGGATGAGGAATTCTGGTTAACTTTAATGACTTCATTGCCTTGGTAGAAATTACATTTTCTTGTGCTCCACCATCAATGAGCACACTCAATGAATAACCCATAACATCACAATGGGTTCTAAATAAACTCTTCCTCATAACATCCTCATTGACACTAACATGTCTAGAAAATGTAAAACTATTCAATTTACTTTTATCAATAATATGCAAAGGTTCATGTTCACATACCTTCTTTGAAGATTTAGGTTCATCTTCTTGCATAGTTTGAATTTCCTTACCCTTATAAGAATTATTTTTGGCTTTGTAAATTCCCATTATTTGTGACCTGATTCACCACAATTATAACATATATCTTTACCATGATCTTTACCTCTTGGAGACCATTCCTTTCTTTATCCCCTTTTATGAGAAGTAGACTCTCTTTTCTTCTTCTTTAGCTCATCTTCACCATCCTCCTTGGATGATTTCTTTGACTTGTGAGTGGTGTCTTTCTCATCCTTTTTCTTATGATCTTTATTCTTCTTTAGACAAAATTTTGTGATTTGCATTTCAGCTTTGAGAGCAAGATCATAGGCTTCATCAAAAGTATTAGGCTCATAAATGCTAATTCTTGTTGATATGACATCCTTAATCCACTAATGAACTTAGAATATTGCTCATACTCAGTCCAATGAACATTAGCTATCTCCAAGGCCTTACAAAATTCAACATAAATATCCCTTGCCTATTGATCTCCTTGTTTGAGAAATTTTAGCCTCTTGACAGCTTTATGATAGAAGGATGTCCTCTTAAATTTTTGCTTTAGCATGAACTCCATGAGTTTCCAACTCTCAATAGGTCTTCCATGTTCTTCAAGGTATTTGAAACATTCATTGTCCAACCATTTAGCTTCCAATCCTTCAAGTTTTCTTTCAGAAACATGAATCATTGTCTCGTTAGAAAGTTTCTCAACTAGAAAATATGTATTCATAGTTCTAAGCCAAGAAAGAAAGAAATATGTACCTTCAACACCTTTAAACATGGTAATATCCACATTAGGATCTCTTAAAGCACTTCTTAACATATTTACAAACCCTTCATCATTATTTTCCTCATTATTAAAAGGAAACATTGGCTCATACATTTGAGTTCTAATCTCATCTCTTCTTGGAGTTCTTTGATAATGTCTGACTCTTGATCCTTATAGTAGTTTAAGAGGGTTCTTGTATTAAATCTCCTCTTTATTTCTTTGTGAAAGTTCTTCTTCAGAATCTTGGTGCTTAGAGGTCTTTAGTTTTGGAATAACTTCTTGCATTCCAGCAAAAAAAGCCTTGAATGAGTCTTTAAGTTCTTGAATCTCCTGTCCAAGATTTGCATTAGTCTTCTAGGAGTCATATCTTTTTCCAACTCTTATATATGTGTGGATTCCTCTAAACCTTCGCTTTGATACCAATTTGATGTAGGGGTTTACACCTTGATAGATCCCAATAGGACCCAATTCACAACTTCTAAGTAGATCTAGCTTAGAAAATAAGAATAACATAATAAAATGGACAAAAGTTCTCTTATATTAAGATAATTATCAAAATACATCAAAGAGCAAGAGCCAAGCTCAACTCACAACTCTCCCAAGGATCATAGAGGTCATACTTGTCTTCTCTCAATCCTCAATTGCTCATAATGAATCCCAAGCTTAAGATAAGATACTTATAAGGGATTCTCCTAACCTCTCTCAAGTCCTCTCCCTTACCTATTACTCAAATTCCTTACATAAGCTCTCTTCTTTCATAATCTCTCCTCCCTCAACTCTCATGAGCCTTCTCTCCTACTCATGGTTAGGATTATGCTCTTATTTTACCCCAACAATGGTGAAACATCAATATTTATAAGAAACTAGAAGATAAAAATCCTAGAAACCTTTCCTCAACTCAGCTTGAGGTTTTTTAGATGTTTTCTAGTTCTTCTCATCTTCCCCCTAGCTATTTCCATCTTGCTTTGGCTATTTTCTAAATTGGAACAAGAATTTTAGGAAGTTTCCCCATGCATTAGGGTCATCTTTAGCTTTGCTAGGACACTTCTTGTGAAAGCCCTTCTTTTAGGATAGATGTCTACTATTTTTGGTGGACCTCTACCTTGGTCTTGAAACATCTACACTTTAGGGAAGACATCTATCCTATAGGTGCCAAAAAAAAAAATATGCTCATTTTAATGTCAAGAGTCTTCAAATGCCTTCCAACAAGTTCCTATAGACCTTGGAACCTCCTAAACCCATGAAAATAAGCATCCACAAAAAAATAAACACAAAAAGACACATAGCAAGTAGGTTAGAACAAGGGAATCAGAAGAGGTGTCCTTACACCACTTAATGCAGTTAACTTTCTTGTCATTGGTGCTTTAGAAGATCTCTTCAAAATACTCTACCTCTCTATGGAATAACTACCCTCTTTCCTCTTTTTTTTTCTCATTGACACATTGCATCCTCTTCATGTTGTCCTCTTAACACATGAAGAAATCGCTTAAAATTAGGTCAATACACTAATTTGAATCTTCCCTCTATTTTGTTAGCTATTGAATTTTCTATTGTTCCTACTAGTTCTTCATTAGGTGTATGAATCAGAGTAAGAATGTGGTAATACAATTCCTTGTTAAATACGTTAATCATTGGAACATCTCCTAGAATGACTTTTTGCAAGTTCATTTTTCATTTTCATTTGAGTTTTCTTTTCCTTTTGACTTTTCTGTTACTAACATCATCCAAATTTGTTGTAGATCTATCTTTTATTTTTACACATTTGGTTTTAGTTTAATATTTTGAACAAACTAGATCTATTTCATTTTACATTTATCCATCACTTTATGAGTCAACCACAAGTTACATTTCATTTTTTATAAATTTGCATATGATTCTTATTTTTATTTTTTCCTATCTAACTATTTTGTGCATTCTTTTTCTTCTCACTCAGTGCCTGCTAACATTGGCAAAATGTTTAGATCATATTGTTGGATTTTCCATTCAATCCCCAATTTCTCTTTTTATTTGAAAGTATAATTTTCTTCGATAGTTAGATGGCCCTAAGAGTGTGTGGCTTAGTTTCATATTAGGTTGTATCAAATTGCATGATTACAACAATGCCTACCATAACATCTTCCTAGTGGTAGAAGGAGGACCTCCATATAACTGAATGTTGTTTCTAGGATTCACTCTCTATTCCAATTTTTCTATAATTTTAATGTTTTTTGCATATTCTTCTTTTTTTTCTCTAAGTATTACTGAGGTGTCACATCGATTCATTGACATCATGTCATTTTTACTTGCTACTCTCGTGTTCATTTAAGAAATTTTTTACCACTTATCTCTTGTTGACATGCCATGTTAAAAACTTAATGTCATATCATTTCTCAATGATTTTTGTATTTTCTTTGAAACCTAAGTTTTTCACCTTTTACAAAGTGTAAATTTATTTTTAGGGATAAACCAACATACTGGTAACAGCCCTATGAAGTCAACATTTTCATAATTATTGGTATGGCATCATCATCATCAAAATTCTATAAAATCTAGAAGTTGTTGGATCTAAGGAGAAATCAAACATTTTTCAACTAGACTAAGCCTGAAGACTATAAGATAACTTGTGTCAAATGGAAGTTGGGCTATATCTTGACACCTAATATGCTTAAACTCATACTAGAGTATGACAGTGCTAATGAGCTATTATCCTTTCTTTCAGGCCTAGATCATTCCATTAAACTAGATGATGAGAAAGCTAAGAAGTTTGTAGAATTCATTATGGAGCAAGAAAATATTTAGGAACATGTTCACATACAAATTAAAAAAGCTAGAATGAAGAACATCTTGGATCAGCCTCTTAATCTACACATCACTCTCAAAGTAAGGAGAGGAAATGTTAACTCTGAGTTAGATATCCATTTGGTAGATGAAGATGAAGAGCAACCAACAGGGAAGCTTGGAAAAAGAAATAATTACTCTCATCACTTCCACAATATTAACATCTCATCTACTCATAGTACTATACCTAGATCTATTCCACTTACTACCGAACCATTTAGCCTTTGCTATTACCATTGCTTTATCATATTAACTATTTCCATCTAACAACATTAGTAACCTGCATTCCATATTTCAATCCTTTATTCTACCTTTTAGAACTACTCATTCCATCTCTCAACCTTAACCTATTATACCTCCAATTTAGTCTTTTTCACTTTCTACTCCTAATTCATAGCCATTTACTATCTTTGAAGCTACCAACATGTTCTCCTTCTCGATATACCCATCCAACCCAATCTCTTTGGGTATACCTACTCCTACAACATTTCATCCCACTCTAAACATGTGTCCTCCTTTAATCTCGTCACTCACTACTATGGCTCTATCTATCATCAATTCTCCTAGAATAGATCTATAACTACTTGCATTACTTAACAACATGATGCTTCATCTTCAAAACAATGAAGATAAAATAGCAAAGGTATTTAGATGGCAAGGAAATTCTTTTATTTCCTTAGATAATATTTTAAGTGGCCCCATTAACTTTACAATTCCTTTGCTAATCTTTCCCAAGGGAGTTTTGATGCTTACTTTTACTATGTATAATAGAAAAATGGAGGACCCCTCAAATCATGTAGTTACATTCAAGAATGAATGCATGCTTCTAGATACTAACACACATATTGTGCTAAAATGTTTCTCAAATTCATTTTCTATAAGAGCTTTGAAATGATATAGATCCCTAACACATGAAATTATCACCTCTCTAGAGTAACTGCTTGCAGCCTTCATTGAACATGTTATGTTTAATGTAGCTTAAAGTTTAAGTGTGATGTCCTTCATTGGCATCAGACAAGCTCCAAATGAACAATCAATAAATTTATCTCTCAATGGATAGTAGCATTAATTAAAATATCCTATCATTTGAAAGAATGTTAGTTACAAGACATCTTCAAAGCTATAATATTTAACTATATTCAAACGAGGATAACTTATCCTAAGCCTCATTCTCTAAATGATGTTTTCTTGGCCACTAGATGTATTAAATTAGAAAATGTTCAATTTAATTATTAGGACTCATATTAATCCATACCAAGGCTAACAAGGCTATCAAATAATAGAATATGCCACCAATTTTTGTAGGAATTTTCTCTTTCTCTAAGGGATAAAACAATGCCCCTTTAACTACTTCCTCTTGCACTCAATCATGTAGGCCTTAAAGGAGTAGAGACTAGTAAATCAAGATATCTATGAGGTAGTCTCTACTTCTAAAAAAACATTTATGGATAACCACTTGAAGAAGAATTAGGTTTCTGATCAAGTAAGAGCATGCTACTATCATATTCAGTTGGTAGCTATGGATCTTTCTTAAAGGCAAGAGGATGACTTTGAGGTGCCTAAGTGGTATAAATATTAGAAATATTACTACTATCATGAGACTACTAGACATGACACAATAACTACAAGAATATGAAGGATGACTCATTAATAAGGGTAAGATAGTGGTGGAGAGAGATCCATCCACTATGCATCCAAGCAACCAACAACTTGAAGTATTTCAAAATCCTTTGGAATCTAGAGACAAAATTTAAGTTTTTAACCCTAAATACAAATCTCATGAGTCCCCATCCAAAGAGCCTTACATAATTTGTTGGTTTGATTACAAATATCCCAAGTAGTCATCACTAATAACTCAAAATACTTTTGTGATTTTCTAGTTTGACTACACCACCACACCATATAAATCAAAGTATTCCTCTCCATTTCTTTATCACAATCATTCTATAAATTCTCATCATACTGCTCCTACTTAAAATGGCAAATCTTTTTCTCATCCTACTCCATCTTAGACTGAACCTTAAAAAATAATCTTGTCTAAATAATAGTTTAAAATTTTCATTTCCCTTCATCTTATGTCAAGATCCTTATTCATAAGCAGCAGACCAACAAGTCCTGTTTGGCTATATCTTCTTTTCTTCAACTCCCTCACTATGGATTAGATAGTCTGAACATTTCTTGTGAGAACATCAAGACTAATTTCAAGACATGTAATATTTTTCATCTTCCATTCTAGATTATCATTAAAGAATTCCATAAGTTGTAATTCTACTAATACATGTTGATGACAATGTCGGATCGAACTTAATTAGATGGGCTATTATCAAGCATCTCGGTTGTCATGATTAGGTAGCTTTAAAAGTTGTATAAACCTTGTTTCTTTTAATGATACATGGGTAGCGATTATAAGTTCCATTAGATTATCTTTCATGGTAGGTGATAGTTTTTAATTTAGGCCATTTATATGATGATACATGAGTGTCCTAGTATTAATGATATACTAGGGATTTCTTTGCAAGCTCAACATTGAGTCATATCTTCTCCTATACATAAGAATATACACATCCCTCTTCATAATTGTAAGATAATTATCTCTATGCATAAGTAAATCCCAAGTATTTCATACTTGAATTGAGAAGCACAATCTTAAGATCTTAGTGGTAAACTAGTTGATATCAAACTTGAACCTATAGGCAAGCCCACAATTCCCTACTCTCCTAAGAACTTTGAAGTTACTGTTGATTTTGTAGACTTGGACAACAAATCTTGCATTGATTTTAAGTTCATTAACTTAGGCTTTGTTGAAATAGATGTATCATTTCCTAACAAGAATATGAGGATTGAGAACTTAGAATGGGGGCATGAATAAGTTCCTAATTGAAATTTTACTTGCCGCACAAAAGACCACAAAATTTTACATGGTTCTCCAAATTAGGTGATTTAACACTCAGAGGCTAGAGTCCATGCATACCTCTAGACTTTGTTTCTTAATCAAATATGGTTTGAAGGACACCACACCCTGTACAAGCTCTAAGCTCTACATTGAAGTGTTTTGTTGCTACAAAACTACTCAATCCCCAAGGTTCCAACAAGCTCAGAATATGGTTTCAAGGATCCCACAACCTTTACAAAATTAAGCTCTACTCTAGAGTGTTTTGATGCTACAAAACAACTCAACCCCACAAGGTCACAACAAGCTCAATGTGGATTTCTTCTCCCAAGAAGCACATTAATCCTACAAGGTAACAAGAAGAAAAAACGACACAAGAATAGAATGTAACTAAAATTACAAGTCCTTATCATTGAAGCTCAATTCAACATATAATCAAGAAAATTATGTTGTAATGAAGAAAAAAATATAATAGCATAGATATAACAATGATTTCTTTGATGTGAATAGTTCTTGATCAATTCCAAATAATTTGGTATCTTATTATAGCCTCAAAATTTTTGAAAACTCAACAAAATTTGTGCAACAACTACCTAACATCTAGTGTAGATGTCTTCTTTGAAGTTGGGATATCTACCTAAGATTGATCTTAATTCAAGAGAGACATCTTGTTGGAAAATGGGATGTGTCTAGGGAGACGTCTTCTTTAGATAGATATGTCTACTATTTATAGGACATGTCTCCTGAACTCTTAGGCTTTGGTTTCTAAGGTTTCCTCTTGTCAATTTTTCTTCTTCCTAGTCCTTGGAGCATCTTCATTTTGTTTGTAGTATTTAGTTTTAGTTCATGCTCATTTATGATTTCATCTTAGCCCATATAGTCTTCACTTTGTCATATCATTATAGATCTCATTTTCCTCAAGTCCTTAGTTCTCATGTGAACTTCTTTTCCATGTCTTGTAAATAGATCATCCACAATAAACACTCTATGTTCTTTATTTTTTGTAAGGTTTTGACATAGCAAAAGATCAACAGTATCACCTTTTTGATGATGTCTAAAACTTAAGAAAATGGGTTAGTAGGTCCTAAAATAAATTGAGCTAAAGATGATACATCCTTACTATAGTATACAACTCATAAGTCATTAAGACATTTGTGAATTTTTGAATGAGGTCATTTATAACCAAGAACCTAGGAATAAAAGCATTAGTGCCATCATAATGTTAGAAATATAATCATTATTATCATCATAAGTTTATAGTTTTTTCCATCAAGTATGTCCATAAGGTTATTATCATTTAATAGCAATATTGCTCATGACACTAGTTCAAATATATCCACTAGATGCCAATGTTAATCAATCCATAAGATCGTAATCATATTTCATAAATCACAATCATATTACAAGTCATCACATCTAAGATTACCTCATTTATATCAAAATCACATATTATATCCATAATAGAAGTCATCACATTTAGGATTAACTCATTTATATCACAATCACATATGATATTCATAATAGAATAATATCAAATTCTCCCCCTTTTTGGACATCCTCAAAAAGGAGTGGAGCCTAACAACTAGCAATAAGATAGATCAAAAGAATGTATAATCTTCATGCAAGTAAGACCTCATTAAAGTTTCTAAATACATTTCCATAATCATCAAAATTTCATATGAACAAGTACATACATACTCAACTTACAAAAGATATATGACTTTTCATATCAAGAGATAAATTAATTTCTAAGATGTCCATATTGATCACATGTATCTTACAGAAGTTTAACATACATTATCCATTCATTTTCAAAACTTCCTAAGAGGATTTCAAAATTTCATAATAGAAGTTTGAGTACTCCATGTTGTTTCAATTTAGTTCATATTAACAATAGAGGGCTTAATTACTCAGAGGAATATATATTCATAGTATGTCAATGATGCAGTACTATCATACAAATATATTCAAACGACTTCCAAATACTTGCATAATTGATGATCACTCTTAGATAATAGAAATTTTAAAGATTGAATCAAAAACATTTTGCTCTTTTACCTTCAATTTGTATCAAATGAATATACCTTTTATTACCTTCCTAAGATTTATGTCTTGGAGAAGATCTTCATAAACTTCCAAGTATTGATGCTTCATAATAATTCATGATGTCCAAGCTCCTCCTACATACGTTCTTAACTTCTCTTTAACATTTTCAAAACTTGATGCTAATTATTCATAATCTTTCTTATTCAAAAATATCCAGTAATCCAACAAGATTTGTAGAAAGACAAATATATTAGACAAAAAATTAGTGGACACATATCATAACAAATTTGTCTTTCTTGATCATTCAATTATGCCTTTCTTTATCATTTTCCTAAAAAACTTCATTCAAATCAATGGCATCTTATGATAAACATGAGTCAAATTCCATTCTTGATTCTCAAATTTAGATTTTCTTTAAGAATAAACCCTTTTAAGGATATGTAAGCAACTAAATAGTTTAAGAAACAACATGAGAGATAGCCATACTATTTTTTTCTCTTTTCCTACAGACAAAGATATATGTTTTCATTAAAAATAATTTATAAAATATTCAAAAACTAACATAAATTTTAACTAGAAAGAAAGGAAATAGAAACTTACCATGACTTACCTTACCTACTTATTAAGGTAAGAAAAACTAATGAAGTTTGAGATGAGGTCCTCTATCATGGAATATCTCCTGATCTTTTGATTTTCTTTCATTAGTTCCTTTAATAATATCTTCAATCTTGTATGGTAGTCCTTCTTATTCATGTTTTTCAAGATAGGAGAATCTATGATCATTTATTATATCATCCATTCTTCTAAATATTTTTCCAACTCTTAGCTAATTCTCATTCCAAGTTACTGCATCCTACAAGATACACTTACTAGGTTTCTTTTAACAAGACCAAGCATCAATGCTATTTTTTCTAATCATAATCTTATTTAAATACACAATTTTTACAAACAAATATAGTGTTTTCTTCAGGAATAGAATTATCAAACCTGATTATACTTGAGCTTGTGCTCATATCCTTTTATGGGGTTTCTTCCAAGCTTTCACTTCTATGATGAATTTCATTATTTTCACTGACCCCTTCTTCTTGAGTATCCCTACATTTATCTTCATCTAATGAGGTTAGTAATTGAATCTTAGCCTTTATGTTTGAGATTTCCCCTTTTAATTTGGAAGATAATGTATGAATTTAACAAAATTTTCTATTCATATTTTTCTTTACCTTTTTGAGTAAATAATGTAGAATAAGAAGTTCTTCATGAAGATCACTATACCTATCATCATTCTTTGTTTCATCAAAAATTTGTGATGAATTTTCATTTGTAAGCACAATAAATATAAGTTGAAAATCTTTCATGGTGTAATTAATCTCTTGTTCACTTTACTATCCATCATCCCAACTTGTGTAGAAATTGGTCTTCTTTATGTCCATCTCAGCCTTATCCTTTCATGATAACCTAGCATTGTTAGGACATTTAGAGGCCACATGGCCTCTAGCACCACATACCCAACATTCTATTGAAAAAGCGTCAAAATTATAATTTGAAAAATTTTTACCTTTATACTTACCTTTAGAGTTTGATTAGTTGGATCCTTATTGATTGAGGCTTCTTCCCTTTCTTGTTAGAAGCCTTTGAACTCTTCTTGATAGAAGAGCTATTTCCTCTTCATTTCTTACATATTTCTTGGCCAGTTCCTCTCCTTTGGATGTTTATTTAAGGCAATGGATTTTTCATTTATTGCCCCTTTACTTATGAGATTCATTTTATATGCAATGAGAGAACTTTGGAGTTCTTTAAATTTTAAGACCAAAAAATCCATAATTTCTTCTATAGCTATAACCTTAGATCTAAATGTAGGTTGTAGTGTTATAATCATTTTAATGATAACATCACTTTCAAGAAAGTCCTTGCCTATACCCCTAATAGCTATAGCTAGATAATTTTCCCGAGAAAAATAATCTTTTATCTTTTCCCCTTCCCACATTTTGAGTTTGTGATACTTTGCAAAACCAAGAGTTTTGATTGTTTAATTATGGATGTGTCCTCATAGGTAGCTTCTACGGTTTCCCAAATTTTTTTGGTAGTTCTACATCTAGCTACATCATTAAATTCAGACTTATTGAATGTGCAATATAAATAATTTTTTCTTTAGAATTGTACATGAACTTATCTCACTCTTTTGATGTCCACTTACTCCGTGGCTTGATGGCATTTGTTGCACTATTAATAGGGGGTTTGTAACCTTCAATTCTAGACTCCCATACCTCATAATCCACTAATTAAAAGAAGCTTTTGGTGTAGGAACACCTCTTTTGATTCCCTTGCTTTAACCTACATACTACGTGTCTTTTATGATGAATTTTTTGAGGATGATTTTTGGATATTTTGGAATATTTGGAGGTGTTTTTGAATCACTTTAATGAGTTTAGAAGGTCTCAAGGTCTATGGGGACATGTTGGGAGGCATTTAGAGGATCCGAACATCAAAAATAGCATTTTTATTTTTGGCACCTTTAGAACAGACATCTTCCTAAAAAGATAGATGTCTACCTAAAGATATCTCCCCTAAAGTGGAAATGTCCCAAGTCCAAAGGAGATGTCTACTAAAAATAGTAGATGTTTCTCCTAAGAGTAGATCTTCCACAAGAGACATCTACCTGATGTTACAGACAACCAAGGAGGCATGGGGAAACTTTTGAAAATGCCATTCCAATTTGGAAAATAGCCAAAGTTAAATGGAAACAACCTAGGAGAAGGTGAGAAGACTTGGGAAACATCTAAAGAACCTCAAGTTGAGTTGAGAAAAGGTTTTTAGGGTTTTTACATTTTGGGTGCTTATAAATATTGATGTAATTCATCATTGCAAGTGTTGAAGTGATAAGTGCCACAATACCAAGTGCTATAGTGCCAAGTGTTAAAGTACAAATGCTGAAGGCCAAACATCCCAATAGAGGGTAGGAGAGAGAGCTATTGAGGAAAGAGAGATTGTGTAAGAAATTTGAGTGAGAGGCAATGAAGAGCACTTGAGAGAGATTAGGAGAATCTCATATAAGTGTCTAGTCTTGAGCTTGGGCTCCATAGTGAGTAATTGAGGATTAATACAGGACATGTGTGGCCTCAAAGATCCTTGGAAGGGTTGTGTGTTGAGCTTCGCTCCTCATCTTTAATGTATTTTGTATGTATTTTAAGAATTGTCTTAATATAAGGAAGATTTTTTCCATTTTATTTTGTTATTCTTATTTCCTAAGTTAGATCTGCTTGGAAGTTGTGGATTGGATCCTATTCAGATATATTGAGGTGCAACCCTTGTACTAGATTGGTATCTATTGATGTGAGTGAAGACATTGATAATGATATTATTTTTGAGAATTTGGAGATGCTTACTATTGATTTTCAAGAATTTGTAAAGTATGATTATGGATTTGATTGTCTTGGCTATAAAATGGAAGTGTAGCATAAAGGTAATCTACATGATGGTGATGAAAGGAAGCTAAGTGGTAGTCTTCCAAATACCAAGAAGAAAAAGGTAAAGAAGAGGAACAAGATGTAAAGAAATGATGTTGGATTAGGAAAGCCTAATCCTTATTCTTATTCTTTATTTTTTGAAAGTTTGAGTCATCATGGGGATGCAAGGAAAGCATTCCAAGAAGATGATTAGATAAAGGAAGCATTGTGGGGCATCAAGAGAAGCCTCCATGGGCAAGGAAAGCTTAAAATAAAAACCTCAAATTATTTTCATTCTAATCTTTATAATACATTGAGTCATGATTATTGTTATGGCCTTGAGTCATGGGGGCATGGTGCCTTCTAGCTTGTGGAAGGTCATGAAGCATGATATTTTTAAGGGTGGGAGAGCTGGTGTAGGGACACCCTTACAATTCTGTTGCTCTACCCTATGCACTACATATCTTCTTATGATGAATTTGTTGAGGATGATTCTTGAATTTTTTAGCATGTTTGGAGGTATTTTTGGCTTACTTTAATGGGTTTATGAGGTTCTAGGATCTATGGGGACTTTTTGGAAGGCATTCAGAGGCTCTTGACATCAAAAGGATCATTTTTATTTTTGGCAACTTTAGAAGAGACATCTTCCTAGAAAGATAGACATCTCCCTTGAAGTGAAGACATCCCAAGTACAAAGGAGACATCTACCAAAAACTTTAGATGTCTCTTCCAAGAGTAGGACTTCCATAGAAGACATCTACATGAAGTCATAGATGACCTAGATGCATGGGGAAACTTTTGAAAACATTGTTTTAATTCAAGAAATAGCCAAAGCAAGATGGAAACAACTAAGGAGAAGGTGAGAAGACTTGGAAAACATCTTAAAAATCTCAAGTTGAGTTGAGGAAAGGTTTCTAGGGCTTTTACCTTCTAGGTGCTTATAAATATTGAGGTAATTCACCATTGCAAGTGTTGAAGTGTCAAGTACCAAAGTGCAAACATTGAAAGCCAAACATCCCAATAGAGGGTAAGAGAGAAAACTCTTGAGGGAAGAGAGCTTGTGCAAGCGAGAAGAGCTTGTGCAAGAAGAGAGCTTGTATAAGGAAGTTAAGGAAGAGTACTTGAGAGAGATTAAGAGAATCTCTTATAAGTGTCTTATCTTAATCTTGGGCTCCATTGTGAGTAATTAAGGATTAAAAGAAGACAAGTGTGGCCTCTAAGATCCTTGGGAGAGTTGTAAGTTAAGCTTGGCTCCTTATCTTTGATGTATTTTCTATGTATTTTCAGAATTATCTGAATATAAGGGATATTTTCTCCATTTTATTGTGTTATACTTATTTTCTAAGCTGGATCTACTTGGAAGTTGTGCATTAGATCCTATTGGGGCATATTGAGGTGCAACCATTGCACTAGCTTTACAACTTGGCCTTAAAATATGTAAAATTGAACCCGTCGAACATTAGTGGCTTTGTATAGGATGTCCCTTTCATAGTTTACTCTTGAAAGTTAAAGCTGAATGTAAGAGCATCACTCTGATACCACTTGAGGATCAAGAACTTAGAAGGGGGGATGAATAAGTTTCTAATTGAAATTGTACCTATCACATAAAAAACACAAAATTTTACATGATTCCCCAACTTGGATGCTTCCACACTTGGAGGGTTGAATCCATGCATACCTTTAGACTTTATTGCTCAATAAAATGTGGTTTGAAGGGAACTACACCCTATATAAGCTCTAGGCTCTGCACCAAAGTGTTTTGTCACTACAAAACCACTTAAGCTAATAAGGTTCCACCAAGCTCAAAATGTGGTTTCAAGCATTCCACAACCTTTACAAAATTAAGCTTTGCTCTAGAGTGTTTTGATTCTACAAAACCTCTTAACCTTGCAAGGTCCTAATAAGTTCAATGTGGATGCCTTCTTATAAGAAGTAGATCAACCTCATAGGGTAACAAGAAAAATAAAAAGACATAAGAAAAGAATGTAACTAAAATTACAAGTCATTATAATTGAAGCTCAATTCAACATACAACCAAGCAAATGATGTTACAATGAAGAATAATAATACAATAGCATGTATATGATAATGATTCCTTTGATGTGAATAGTTCTTGCTCAATTTCCAAGAAATTGGTGTCTTCTTATAGCCTTGAAGGTTTTGGAAACTCCTTGGAATTTGTGCAATGGCTACCGAACAACTATTATAAACGTCTCTTTCAATGTTGGGATGTTTACCTAAGATTGATTTCAATTTGGAAGATATGTCTTACTAGAAAATGGGATGTCTCTATGGAGACATCTTCTCTAGAATAGAAATGCCTACTATTTCTAGGAGACGCCTCCTTAACTCTTGGATTTTGGTTTTTCAGGCTTTCTCTCATTGATTTGTCTTCTTCCTAATCCTTGGAGCATCTTCATTTGGTTTGTAGTCTTTGGTTTCAATTCATGCTTGTTCATGCTTTTATCTTGGCTCATATAGTCTTCACTTTGGCATCTCATTGTAGATCTCATTTTCCTTGAGTCCATATTTCTCATGTGAAGTTCTTGTTCATGCCCTATACACATCATCCACAACAAATGCTCTATGTTCTTCATTTTCCTTAAGGTTTTAACATACAAAAAGGTCAATAGAAGAATCCTTCTTATACTTCCTATTCAACAACTCAAATATTCATTGTGAACATGAAAACCTTGGATGTAGAAACCTTCTCAACATTTCTTGTTTACTAAGTTTTTGCACACCAAGTGGTAGAAATCTACTAGCACCTATTAGTATTTTCTCTTTAATTACTTTTCTACAACTTGGTATCATCAAGAAATCATGGTTAGTGAATAAAAGTAATGTTATCTTTTTAATTTGGCTTTTCTTTTAATCCCTTATTTTTAATAGGTAACGCTAGGATAATAAGTAGTTGTTAACTTTGATGTGACACGTCAACTTTAGTTGTCAATAGGTAAAAAGATGGTTAAGTCAAAATTAACATGAAATGTTAATCTTTTACTTCTTTAAACTTTGTACAACTCATGCATGTCATAACTTTTGATGTGATGTCTTATTTCAACATCAAACATACTTGATGTTTCATAAATCTTTATGTTAGATACAAATGACATAGAAAAAATGAAATAATATAGAAACAATGCTTAGTAGTCTTATTCTTTCTCAACTTCCCTCTCTTCCTCTTCATCAACTTGCATTGGAGTTGGCTTCTTTGCTAGTCTTTGGCTACTCTCTCCAAGGTTTGCACCACGTAATTAAGACAAATAGGTTAGTTTTATTTTATTTTATCTTTCAACTATAATAAAATAAAATGATTACTTAAAGTCATTATGCTTACCATAAGTCTCTTTATAAATCTTTAAGATTCATTATTCTATCTCCTCTAAACTTTCATTGGTTGTATCAAGTCTATTGAATGTTGAGCTTAGAATATTTTATAAAATAATCACCCACTCCCCTTCATAAGCCTTTAACTCCTCTAGGGAGATATCATCAACTTATTTTTCTATTGCAGACTCCTCATTATGATTCCTTTACTTTTCTTCCTATGTGGTAATGATCACACTATTTTCAAATTCCTCAAATAAGTTTTCTAATTTGGTCTATTTGATAAACAAAATTCTTATTTATTAATCTATAAATAAATTTTTTTCTTTTAATAGATTGCAGTACTCTCTCTTGTACGAATACTTATTGGCCTATTTTTTTCTTCCCTAGCTCTCCCATGATAATATCAAATTTTTTAAACTAGTCATTGAGCATGTTATTACCAACATTGACTACTTTCTCTCCATCAATGGTCTTTTAAATTCTATAGCTTTATTTCTTTTCATCCAATATGCACAAGGAGGAGGGTTATGTTTGACCATGTTATTACCTTGGATCTTTCCTTCTAATAGCTTCACTTCGTCTAATAGCATCTATATTTGTCTTTTGTACTCCTTTTTCCATTTTCATGCTTACTCTAATGAATATAGGAGTATGGAATTGACGTTAGCATGTTAAATAGCCAACACTTTTATATCCTTCACATGGTTTAGAGTAGCACTTATTATCTCTGCAACAACCTTCTCTACTTCTATGTTGAGGTTCATTATGGAATCATGAAAAGTAATCTAATTCATATCTAACTTAATCTTTATTTCTATAGCTTAAAACAAGAGAACATTAAATTCTTTATTTTTAACTATGAATGTTATTTTGTAGTAACAATGTTAACTTAACTTCTTTAGGAGATAATAACTTCAGCTTTGCCTCCATATCTTTTACCAAGCATTCTAGCACCATCTTCTTGTATTTCATAGAAGATAAGATCTTTCTTTTTATCTCTAGTGAATACAAAAAAATAGTTAATTTTATTTGACATTGAAATATTCAATATGTAAACTTTTCATGTCATCTTATTCATACATACTACATGACATAAAAAACATTAAACTCTTCACTACCTTAATCCCTTTGTAAATATCTACATCATTCAAAATTGGTTTGCTACTTGGTTTAGTGATTGTTGGTGTGGAGAAGGGAGCTTAAACTCTGATAGTTCATCTCTTCCTTTGTTCCCATTCTCTTTCTCTTCTTGGTCTATTTCATCTAGGTTTAAATCAAATAGATTAGAAAAATATACACTTTCTTCATCCTCTACATTTTCCCTAGATGAAAATAAGTCATGTAAAAAATCCTTATCTTCTTCACTCATACCTTTCTTTTGCTCTTCAAGAATAAAAGAAAGGCTAGAGTGTAACCTATTTGCCTCATGTTCTAATGTGCTTATATCTCAAGCAATTCATGATGTCAAAAATAGCTAAGTGTTAGTGTCAAGTCATTTTTTGAAGATGTTAAAACTAAAAACTACATAGCATCGAAAACACTTAGCATTAAAATTACATAACAATTCCTAAAATTTTTACTTATTCCAAACTCTGGTTTCTTGTAGGAGACTTTTGACTATTAGAGTCTTGGAGAAAATTTCCTCCTCAGAAAGAGATTTCCTCTTTCTTGACATTCATCATTTTCCCATAGTTCTAGAAATGCTCTCCAACATCCCCTCTTTTCATACTTCTACATCTTCACTTACTTTTTTTCAAAGCTCCTCAATGGTTATAAACATTTAGGACCCAACCTCTTCTCTAGTCTTTGATGCTAATGTCAAATGACCAACACCTTTTATACTATAGGCTAACATTAGACTCTATAGTGTTGGAGTAGTAGGGACCTAAAGACTACCTCAAAAGTAACATCAACTTACTTTTCTCTACCATGGATAAATAATGTTTCCACTACCTTTAATAGTCTATAGTAAAATCCAAATTTGAACCTCTTATTTATCATCTTTTTCTTTCCTTTTTTTTTCTTCGATGGAAGCTTCTTCATCTCTTCTACTACCTCTCAATAGACTACTAGTGTCTATTTAGCTATACTTCCTTAGGCCATTACCTCATATAGCCTATATAAATGACCAGGGGCTAGGTCTGAGTTTTGTCTAATATTATTATAGAAGATTCTTTCATGAACAAAGGGAAGAACTTCTTTAAGTCTTCATTGTTTCCTTTGTGGATGTTAATGGAATCCCTCTTCTTTAATCCTACCTAGTTCTCTACAATTACCTGTTTAGTTGAATTCAGCTTTGAACTATCAATTTTTATTTCTCTATCTATGAATCCCAACCAATACCTTGGTGTGTAGGATCCTAAGAAATGATCAATTTTTTCTAGTCTATAAGCACAACAAAAATTTCCTTCACTGCTAAATAGCTTTTTATTAAAATTGCATATTTTACTATGCTATGATAGGGATGCTTTAAACCTAAACCATAAAAGATTCCCATCCTATCAAGCTTTCCAAAATATCTTACAACGTCTTCCTTAAAGAGTCACTTCTGGATACTTTACACCTTGCTATTCAATCTTACCTCAAACTCTTCAACTACTCTCATGATGTTAATATACTTAGCATCATAAATGCTTGTGAAAGCTACAAGTAAGCATAAACCATCATTAGCTAACTTCATCCTTTGTTCAACTTCAAAGAAAAATAATGAGAAAACACAAAAAATTAAATTCTATCTATCCTTTATCCTTAGGATGATCCTTGATGCCTTTGATCATTCTACATTGTCTTTG
Source organism: Gnetum montanum (assembly GCA_015680685.1). Taxonomy (NCBI): domain Eukaryota; kingdom Viridiplantae; phylum Streptophyta; class Gnetopsida; order Gnetales; family Gnetaceae; genus Gnetum; species Gnetum montanum. Next base: position 304,873 of record MNCI01005348.1, on the reverse strand, counting down.
TGTACTTCATTCCACAGTGGATGAAGCCACCCTTGGTTATTGTATTTATTTCAAAACTTGTGCATTCTCAGCCTACTAATTGAAATGGGACATCACCTAAGGTCTTTAATTTTGATGTTGGAAGTGATCTTGCAATAGGTTTCTGCAAGAAAAATAAATGATTAGGAATTTTACATGTGGATCATTAAATATGCATACAATAAACTTCTAGATTTAGTTTCTTTTAGGTAACAAAAGGCTAACTTCCCTAAACACTTGAATCACTAACTCACCTCTTGACAAAAATTTAAGAGCTTGGTGGCTTAGATATTGCCCTAGAAATATGGGTTTCCAATAGCAATGTCTTATTAGCATTGAACTTAATACTTCCTTCTCTTTTATAACTTATCCAAGAATTTCCTATATACCACAATATCCTTGAATAGCTCCTTGATGTTTGAATATAGGTCAAAGATGATCTTAGTGAGCTCTATAGAGAATTCAGGAAGGATTATTCCCAAGGTCCATAGAATCACCTCTTTTGCTAGCCTGGTCTAAATCACTACATGGAATTGAGTCATGTAGAATTTCAAAAACTTTGCAAGTCCCTTCCTAGTCCATATTTTAGATGGCATTAGTGTGTTATCATTAAATAAGGATTTGCTTCAGATTGGACTTGATTTTCTTAGTTTGTTCTCTAGGTTGTTTCTTTCATCCATGAGAAAGAAGTACATAGGCTCAATTACAAGGAGCCTATGTGCTATTGCATCCCTTAAAAAAGACCAAAAAAAATAGTTTTGGCATCAAAAACACAATCTCACATCAAAACATCATATTAGCTTCATGTCAAGATCATTTTGAGTCTTCTACATACATTGTATGCTAGCTCATTACTTTGATGTATTACATTAAAATGCAACTTTAATGTAGGACATTGTTTTTTCCTAGGTGTCTACCAAAACCATCAATGTTACAATATTTCTCATGTACTATAGTTTTGACATTTCACATTAATGTTATTTAATGTACAACATCAAAATCAAAATAGATTTTTGACAAAAACTTCTATAACTTTAACATCTCATGCTATTTTCTTTGATGTACAACATTATTTCTTTTTCCTACATGAAATTTTTCAAAAGATCATGTCCTAACATCAAGTTCTCGATGTTTCATGTCAAAAAGTACTTATGACATGTGATATCACTATAGTAGTTAGCATTTGGCAAAAATGCTCTTATGTCAAGACCTTGCATTGAGTTCTTCTGCCATAATGTTCTTCATGTAAATAACTCCAAAATGATTTTTTCTCAAGATTTTGCAAGAAGTATAAATCTACTCATTAAAATGATGATTTTACTACACTTCCACTATTGCTACTTAATGCATTGGAATGATTCAACTAACAATAATATGAAATTGTAAAATTTATTATCCTAGCTATGCCACTACTTGATGCACTATAATGGCTACATAAAATCAGCAAATGTTACTTAATTTCATTATAAAATTGGCTAGAGAACCTAGATTTTGAAGTGCTTTTAGTACATTGGCAAGATGAACTATAAAATAAAAGCATACATGTAATTTCTAGATGAAAATTTAAAAATTTATCAAAACCATTAAAAGTTAAATATGCTATAGGGTTCTTAATCCCCATAATAAAATTGAACTAAAGCTTTAACTTTCAACTTAAAAATTTCTCTACACTACTAAATGCAACTAGATCTTGGCCTAACATTGTATCTACATGAGAAAATCTCTTAAAAATTGCAAGATTCCAATACAACCATGATGATAAAGCTAGAGTAATAGTAAGCATGCAAAAATTTCTAACTAAATTTTAAGTAACTTACTTCTAGAATCAAGAAGGAAGTGAGAAGTGCTAAGGCAATTCCTTGCTATTGGTGGATCCACCCTTGGTTCCCTACCTACTACTACTACCCCTTGCCATGCTATTCTTGGAATTTTTTCTTAGTTATCACTTTCATATACTTTTGTATTGATTCCTAGAAGAATTCGATGAAAATGAAAGCTTTTGTATCTAATTTTTCCTCCTTTCCATCATTTTATACCCTATAAATAACATGTGTTGTAGGAATTTTGATGTCCTCTAGCTTTTGATGCTTCTAGCTTAGCTTTTGATGTTTTCTCTCAAATGGTAAATTTGATCTCTTAGTTCTAGCCTACCTGAATATGGCTACCTATCTAGAGTTTCTACTTCAACCCCTAATATTGTGTCATACTATAACCCAGGTATGTAGAAGTATAGATCCCTCTTTTCTTAACTTAACAGAAATCTAGCTTCTCTTATATCGTCTTTAGATATTGCTAAGGATGAGCTTTTACTTGAGTCATATATTTCTTTCCTAGATTAATAATCTTTTTGACCAATGATCAATTGATTCATGTTCTAGTACTAAGTTATAAAGGTGAGCAAAAGATCCTTCAACTTAGTACTCTTCTTTCTTCAAACCTTTAAGAGTCCATCCTAGCTATCTTGCAAAAGCATTCTATTGCTTTCACTTGGGAAAATAGTGACATGCCCAATCTAGATCCAAAGCTCATTCAACACAACATAATCTTGGAAGAAGATTCTAAACCTATCAAGTAGAAGGTTAGGAAAAAATTTTCTACTATAGCTCTTTTTATAAAAGAAAATATTACTAAACTCTTCAATGTTGGATTTATCCATCTTTTCAACTATTTTGATTAGGTTTCTAATAGGTTTGTGGTTCCCAAAAAGAACAATGGCATTTGCATATGCATTAACATTTGAGACCTTAAAAAAGTCACTCTTAAGGATGACTTTTGTCTATCTAAAATTGATAAGCTAATTGACTCTATAGCTGGCCATGCTCTTATCTCCTTTATGGATGGGTTTTCTAGTTGCAACAAAATCTAGAAAAATATAGAGCACAAGTACTATACCACATTCATGACTACTTGGGAAACATTTTGCTACACTAAAATGTCCTTCAGTCTTAAAAATGGTGGAGCTACTTATCAATGAGCTATCACTTTCTAAGTTTTTTTAAACTTATAAGGGGGGATGAATAAGTTTTCCAAATTAAAAATTAATTATCCAAAGCACACACCAAATTTAACATGGTTTGCCAACTTGGGTAGTCCACACTCAGAGGGTAGTTTGCTAGCACACTTCCAAACTTTGTTGTTCTCAAAATATTATTTGAAGGATCCCATACCCTGTACAAGCTCTAAGCTCTACATCAGAGTAATTCAATGCCATGAATCCACTCAACCTTGTAAGGTCCTAACAAGCTTAGAATGTGGTTTTTAGGATCCGACAACCTTTATAACTTGATCTTCACTCCAAATTATTATGGTGCTACACCAATACTCAATCTCACAAGAACCCAACAAGCTCAAGGATGATGCCTCCCTGTAAGAAGTTCATCAACCTCATAGGGTAAGAAGAAAGAAACAAAAATTACAAGGATGTAACTAATTTTCTGGTCCTTGTACTTTGAGGTACAACATATCAAATTTCTTACAACAATACAAAAGATAGTACAATGAGGCACATAAATACAATAGAATAATATTCAAAATGATTGCATGATGTTGACACTTTTTTTGCATTCAACACTTGTTATTTTCTCAAGAGAATGAAGTCTTCTTATAGCCTAGATGTTTTTGAAATCACCTCAAAATTCATGAAATGGTTGTCTAATGATCACTAGAAATGTCTTCTTTGAGATTAAGATGTCATTTTGCATTAGAATTCCATTCAAGAGAGATGTCTTCTACACAAGGAAGACAACTTTGAGGAGATGTCTTCATGAAGACATCTTCCTCACAAGGAAGACATCTACTATTTTTAGAAGACATCTTATTTTGAGGAACCTTCAACTTAGCCAAGATGTCTTCATCATCAAGGAGATGTCTTTTCTTGATAGTAGACATCTACTATTTCTTCAAGACATCTTTACTGATCCTTTTGTTTTTTGGCCAAGATGTCTACTACTATTGAGAGATGTCTGCTATTTCTTGGAGACATCTTTCTTCAATAAGTTCTTCAATACTAAGGCTTCCCTTTGATCATCAGATTTGAGCTTTGAGGTCTTCATTTCTTATCCTTGCACTTTGAACTCCCACATGCTTCCTTGAGACCTTGTAGATGTTCTTCTTCTTTGAGCTCTACTTTTGTCCAAATCTAAGTTCTTTGCCTACAACCACAACAAAGACACAAGCATCCTTGTTCTCTATGTTTCTTAAGGTTTTGGCATACCAAAAGGTTAACAATATTTCCCTTTCTAGTAATGTTCAAAACTTAAGAAAATGGGTTATTCTAATCACAATATACCTCACAAAATGCATAAATTGATTAGTCTAATTACAATATACATAAGCACTTCACTTCTTCCCCCTTTTGGACATGAAAAAAAAGGGAATGAAGGAGTCATATTTTGAAGAAGTAAAAATTTTCTAAGAGGAGATATCATTCTAAAAAAAATAGTTATTGAAATCCATTACATATGAATCACTCCTCATGAATGGACCTTTAGTAAAGGAATCTTGTTCAACCATCAACGATAATGATTCATAGTATAAATGTGCATAACATTTAGATATTCTAGTTTGAAAAATGCACATCTTATTCATTCCATAGGGTTGATAAAGTAAGATAGTCTGGATCAAATATCATCCCTTCATCTGCACAACTAATCTAGGATGTTCAATGAATATCCTAGAGCAAAAAACCTATTGCTAGACCAAGGATCCATATATAGCAATCAATCAATTAAATAGAAAATATAGATTGAAACTATACATATTATAATATATAATAAGGTTTAACTCACTACATTTAGTAAAGATGATTTTTCACACGTTTACAAAATTCACAATCACCTTGTATTAACAAAAACAAATAGTCTTACAGTACCAAATAACCCTTCTTGTAAGCACTTATTACTGGACCTAACACCCCATAACTTGAAGCACATATTAACTCCAAAGTAGATAAGCAACCTATATTATCATGCTAAATGTGTCAAAAGAGAAACCAACATATAAAATATATATCTATATATATACCGCATGACCTATCAAAATAAATTAGAAGCATCATTTCTAGTACCAATGAGAGTACTTAAGATATTCAAAGGTGAGTACTTCTCATCACATATTTGCAATAAGGATCTTAGGTACTTAAAAAATAAATATAACCAAAAAAGCTCATAAGTAAGGTCATAAAAGTTTTAGGATCATTTAGCAAGAAATATATTCTTTAGATAAAAATTGCAAAATATTACCAGATGAGAAGGGTCTTCTTTGTGCATTTTTTGATGAGGGAGAGTGCAAACGAAGTTTTACTACTTATGTACCTTTTGGTAAAAGCATCAAAGGACTTTCTCTACATTGGTGGCCTCTTGCACAATAATCAATTATAGGTACCTTCTTCCCCTACATATGTGTAGACTCTAAAGCTTCCTTTTGATTCAACTCAATCTTGTTTCATCAAAGTACTAGTCTTGTAAATCAACGTGGACACTAGAATCTCCTATTAATAGGATTGATTATTTCTCTAAAAGGTTTCTTCAAAATATTCATGATTTTTATCAAAAAAACTAGTTCAAAATCTTGAATATTCAAAATAAATATCTTAGGAAAGCAAAATAAACAATGTATAGTTCATCTTGGATTTACATTCAACCAAAATAAGTACCTAATAAATTCATTATAACTACCAAATCACATACTTCCATAAATCATGCTTATATGTACATAAAGGATACTATAAACAACTATTTAAGAAAAAATCTCCTATAATAGTTGATCTATAGAAAACATTCCATGTATATCAAAAACAATTTAGACTTTATAAAATTTAGAAATGAAGTTTGAGATGAGGTCCTCTATCATGAAGTACCTCCTTACTTTTTGGTTCTTTTTCATTAGATATTTTGTATGATGAATCTAATTGTTTATGTTCTTCTTGATCAATTATTGTATCATTTGTATCTTTGAGGAAATTTTCAATTTTCCACTTATTTTCATTTTCAACTGTTGTTATCTACAAAATATCTTTGCCAAAACTTGTTTGATAAGACCAAGCATCAATCTTATTTTCATTGTTATGAGAATAACAAGTTTTTGTTTAATACCATAATTTTTGCAAACAAATAAATTATTTTCCTCACGAATGACATTACCAAACCTGATTGTGGCGGTCTTTGAGCTTGAGATTAAGCTTATATACTTTAGAGAGACTTTTTTTTCACTTTCTTCCCTAGGTTATTTTTCATGCATTTCTTCCTCTAGAAAATCTCTACAATTCTTATTTAAATGGTTTAGTTGTTGAATCTCATCTCTTATTTCTGAGATCTCTCTTTTTAACTTAGTATGAACTGCATCAATTTTTTATTCAAACATTTCTTTACCTTTCTAATTAAGTAATGAAGGATGAGAATCTCTTCTCATAATTCACTATACCTTTCATCATTTTTACCTTGTAGATCATTAGATGCTTGAGGCAAATTTTCCTTTGTTAGCGCAATGCATATGACTTGAGAATCTTTGATAGAGTCATCTGCTTCCTCCTCACTCTACTCACCATCATTCCAAGTTGTATAGAAGTTGGTCTCTTTCAATTTCGCATCATTGGGTCTATTCTTTGGTTGCACCCTACTATTGCGAGGACATTCAGAGGCCATATGGCCTCTTCCTCGACAAACCCAACATTCTATCAAAGAGAAATCTAAGTTACAATTGAAAATTTTTTTACCCCTTTATTTACCTTAGAGAAATTAGACCTTTGCTAGGTTGAGCCCTTACTTCTCCTTTCTATTAATTATTATAGCTTCCTTGAGAGAAAGGAAATCTCATCTTTCTTCTCCTTGGAGGCATTCTTTCGAGTGATGGGTTTTTCATGGAAATCCCCTTCGCTTATGATCATAAGAAATATGAGCACTTTGAAGCTCTTCAAATTTTAGAGTTGAAAAATCTTTGATTTCCTCCGTGGCCATGACCTTTGATCTAAACTTTGACTCGAGTTCTTTAATCATTTTAATAATGACATAACTCTCTTGTAGATTTTTGCTAGCACATCTAATGGCAAAAACAAGATCATTGGCTCTAGAAAAATAATCTTTTATTTTCTCACCTTCTCTTATTTTGAGCTTATCATATTTTCTTTGTAAAACTAATAATTTAGATTATTTAATAGTTGATGTTTCCTTATAAGTAGCCTCTAATGTTTGCCAAATTTCTTTGGCTATTTTGCATCTAGCTACTCTATTAAACTCAAATTTATTCAAAGCAAAATATAAACAATTCTTTGCTTTTGAGTCAAACATAAACTTATCTTTTTCTTCTTGACTCCATTTGTTGCAAGGCTTAATGTTTTCAATGGAACTATTAATGGGAAACATGTAACCTTCAAGGATGGACTCCCAAACTTCAAACTCCATAGATTCAAAGAATCCTTGTATTCAATCTTTCCAAAAGGTGAAGTTGAATCCGTCAAACATCAGTGGCTTGGTATAAGATGTCTGCTACATTGTTCACTCTTGATATTAATGATGAAGAAAAGTACTAGGCTTTGATACCACTTGAGGATCATTGAACTTAGAAGGGGAGGATGAATAAGTTTCTCAAATTAATATTTAATTAGACAAAGCACAAATCAAATTTAATGTGGTTTCCCAACTTGGGTAGTCCATATTCGAAGGGTAGTTCACTAGCATACCTCTGTACCTTATTGCTCTAAAAATATGGTTTGAAGGGTACCACAGCTTGTACAAGCTCTAAGCTCTACTTTAGAGTGATTCAATGCCACAAATCCACTCAAACCCACAAGGTTCTTACAAGCTTGGAATGTGGTTTCTAGGATTCCACAGCCTTTATAACTTGGGCTTTACTCTAGAGTGTTGTGGCACTATACCAACACTCAATACCACAAGATCCCAATAAGCTCAAGGATGATGCCTTTGTATAAGAAGCCTGTCAACCCCATAGGGCAAGAAAAGAGAAAACAAATTACAAGGAAAGGATGTAACTAATTTGCTGGTCCTTACACTTTAAGGTACAACATAATAGATTTCTTACAATAGTATAAAATATTGTACAATGAGGCACACAAATACAATTGAATAATATGCACAATGATTGCTTGATGTTGACACTTATTTTGCATTCAACACTTTTTCCCCAAGATAATGAAGTCTTCTTATAGCCTCGATGTTTTCAAAATCACCTCAGATTTCATGCAACAACTATCTAACGATCACTAGAGATGTATTCTTTGAGATTGAGACATCTTTCTACATCAAGCTTCCATTTGGAAGAGATGTCTTCTTCACAAGGAAGACATCTTTGAGGAAACATCTTCATGAAGAAATATTCTTCATAAGGAAGATTTCTATTATTTTTTGGAGACATCTTCTTCTAAGTAAAATTCAACTTGGCCAAGACAACTTCTTCATCATGGAAATGTCTTTTCTTGATAGTAAACTATTGTTGTTTCTTCAAGAAATCCTCAATAATCCTTCTGTTCTTCAACCAAGATGTCTACTACTATTGAGAGACATCTTCACTTAATGGGAAACATCTAATGTTTCTTGGGGATATTTTTCTTTAGTATGTTCTTCAATACTAAGGCTTTCCTTTGATTACTAGCGTTGAGCTTTGAGGTCTTCATTCCTTGTCCATGCACTTTAAACTTCCAGATGCTTCCTTGAGATCTTGTAGATGTCCTTCTTCTTTGGGCTTTCATTTTGTTCAAATCTAAGTTCTTTACCTACAACTAAAACAACCACACAAGCATCCTTGTTCTCCATTTTTCTTAAGGTTTTGACATACCAAAAGGTTAACACTTTCATCTTCAAAGATATGATGTTTGAAATAGTTAATGATTATGTTGACAATTTAACCATCAAATCCACCTTAGTAACTAATAATGTTTTTAAATTATACTAAGTTCTAAGTCTCTATGACAAGTTTAACCTACATCTCAATCCTAAGAAATGAATTTTTGGGGTTCTTACAAGTAAACTGTTGGGTTACCTTATTTCTCAAGATGATATAGTTGTTAACCCTGACAAGGTTAAAGCTATTCTAGATCTTCTGCCTCCTATAGACATTCAAGATATGTGTATTCTATAAGGTCATATTTAATTGATCCATCACTTTATTTTCAATTTGATTGATCACTTGCATCCTTTAAACCATTTTCTTTGTAAATACACCTCTTTAATCTAGTATGAGGAATCTCAAAAGGCCTTTGATTCTATTAAATAAGCCTTAATCATTCTTTCCATTCTTCACACTCCATAATTTGACCAATTATTTTACCTATACCTTTCCAAATCTAACCATTCCATATCTAGCCTACTTTCTCAAAGATGGGAAGATGGAGTTGAACTTCATATATACTACATATCTTATCCTTTTCTAGACTATAAGACTAGGTACTCAAACATTAAAAATTCTTGCCTAAGTTTTGTCTTCACTCTCTAAGAGTGGAAACACTATCTTCTATATGTTAAAGTCTTTGTTATTTGCAAATATAACATTCTTAAAATCATTTCTAATAATCCTTCTAACCACCATACCTAGCTCACTAAAAAAATTTTCTTATAGAGTTTAGGGTTTGTTTTCTATCTCAACAATCAGTCAAAAGTTAGGCTATAGTTGATCTCATATCTTCTTTAGAAACAATCAATGTTATTTATAGCTTATATGTTGATATAAAGGATTTAGATACTATCCTTTATTTCAATGAAGCATACACTTCCTTCAAATCTAGTATAGCTTATGTCCCTATCCTTTCTACCAAACATGTTCTTTATTGGGCTTACGAGCTTGATTTCCTTTGTACTAACAATGTAGCTGAATACAAAGATCTAATAAAAGATCTTCTACTAACTTTGCAAAACCAAGTTAAAACTATTACTATTTATGAAGACTCTTAGCTCATCATAAATCAAGTTAATTATGACTATGATTATAAGGCTCCTCACTTAGTTTCTTACCTACAAATACCTAAGGAACTTATCATATTTTGCTTCTTTTCTCATATTTTAAGCCACATCCCATGTTTTAAAAACATGCTAGTTGATGCATTAGCAACTTTTTCCATCCAATATAATCCTTCTACTCTATGAGATCAACTCGTTCAATTAGTTTTCTTAACACTTGTTATGCAATCCCTTTATGCAATTCTTAGATGAGAAGTTCCAAACAACTTTCAAGATTACATAGGAATAAAGAGATTAAGGGAATAGTGGTTCAAAAAGAAGGAAGAAAAAGAATGCACAACAAAGATATCATAGAAAGAAGCATAAAGTTGCAACAATAGATGAGGTTTTAGATTCTAAAATGGATGATGATGGTTGTAACATCTACCAATATGAACATCATAAGGGATGTTGTCTAGTGGTGTTACATCTACAATAATTTGGGATGTATGCTTTAAATCCTAGACTAGTGAAACAACAAGCGCTTAGTTGGTTACCTTATCCATAAGGAAACTACAAGTAGTAATTCCACCAATAAATATATTATCCAAATAAAGCACCTACTCAACCTCAAGAGTAACATTAGTAGTGGCAACACCCATAGTTATGGGGGATTCCACCACCATGGCAGTAATATCCTTACATGCAACTTAATCCCTATCAATACTATGTCTAGCAACTTGAAGCCCCATGTGACTTCTCTAGCCATGCCTTCTTCCCTTACCATTACTACCCTTCAAAATTCTATACAACATCTTATCTAAGGGGGAGTCTCCTTTTTCTTTTTATCCTCCTCAACACTCATCAACTCCTAGACCATAATGAACCATAGCTTTGTTGCCTACTCTATCTATGCAAGGTAAAATTTTTGCATAGTCATAGCAAAGAAATGTTGTGAGGGTAATGAATTTCTAGCTAGATATCCATCTAAGTGGTCATGAAGCCAAGCCTCATAAAAGATCATTCTTTAGAACTAACAATCCCATGAAGCCCTCTCAAACACTTGTGGCTACCAGCCCTATTGCTTCTACCTTTTAAAGTCTTACCAAGTCATCTTCAAATCCACACTATCATGTTGACCCATGTGGTCACAAATTAGATAAAGCTTGGTCACCTTCCTAGGAAGTGATATGATCCTAGTAGTCCCATCATCTACTTATAGATCATACGAAATGAACCATACAAGGCTCTTTTGAATTTAGATTTTGATGTTAACTTAATTTCTCAAGAAATGTACAAGACTTGAAACCTACCTCATTTATAAAAAGGTAACATCAGATTGAAGTTGGTAGATTAGTCCATCACTATCCCCTTGGGGTTAGTGGAGAACATTGTGACCACTATTTGTGGATGGTCCTGTCCTACTGTTTTCCTAGTAATTCATGAAATGAATTGCAATGGGAACGTTCCTATTATTATGTGAAGAGCATGTTTAAGCAAAATGATGCTATAATGGGGATTTGAGACCTTTCCTTGAGAATTTTCAAGAAAAATAAATTTGTAAAGTTGGAGAATAAGAGAGTTTCATGAATTGCATATAGTGACATAGGGTTCCATTGCATGCAAAAACTGTGGAACATAAAAGACACATCACTTAAAGCATGCAATCAGTGTACTGAAACAACAATGATTCAAAGGTGCATATATATAGCAGCAAAAAAATAAGAAGGTACCTAGTGGATGACAGCATATGATGAAACCAAATCAACCATATACATGGAACCAACTGAGGATCTTACTAGCACTTATGTTGAAATCATGGATAAAATGAAGCAAATCTATCATCAACTCTCTAATGTGCAAAGTGGAATGGATTGGGGATAATTGAAGATCCTTGATAACTTTAAGGAAGAGTTCCTTGAATTAAAGGCTTTATTGGTAGGCATGGAATATATTTTTCTCAATAATGGCAAGTTTATGATCATCAATGATAGACTTAATCCTAAACAAAAATAGAAATTTTTGAAAGTGATGAATAAATGGCCAACAACCTTTGCTTAGTCACATCATGAGCTAATAGTAATAGATCCTTGGATATGATAGCACCATATCTACAAAGACACCTCCATCAAGTCAAAGAGATAACTGCAACAACAATTCAATCCTAAGCTTAAGCAAATTATCAAAGAATATATTGAGCAACTCCTCAAAGTTGGGTTCTGTTGGCGACCATTTGGGATGCAACCGCCAACGAGTGTCCTCAAATACGATTTAGGTGCCTGTTGGTCTCTGGCAACACCAAGGCCCAGATACCTCCAAATAAACTCAGTAGTTAATCTGAGTATGTGTGTGTGTTGTTGCGGTGTGCAGTTGTGAGAAATGTAACGATTGTGTTGTATGTAAACTACAAATGACTTACTTTAAAGAGATTCAGCCAACTTTGCCAGGTACTGTAAGTTCTTAAAAATTTCCTATTTTGTTCAACTACCTAGTCTACGCGGTCCTTATAATACCTACTTGTAACAAATAAAATTTTGCAAAAACATTTGAGCACAACTCCACAATCTACTCCTAATTTTCCCCAGAGAAAGAGATAGTTCCACAAGAAAACTAGAAATAGAGCAAGATTCAATGGAAATAAGCAGAAAAGAAAAGAAAG
>MNCI01005348.1:148621-291673 GCA_015680685.1 Gnetum montanum | reverse complement strand
CCTCCTTGACCCCTGAAGCCTTTTTATAGGGTTCAAAGGTAGGTAGGGTAGTTACAAAATATCTTGGGTGGTTTAACCACCATAGAGATAAAAAGGCTATGGTTGACAAGTGTCCCCTGTAGTTGCCAAGTGTCTTCACTCAGTTGCCAAGTGTCTTCATTCAGTTGCCAAGTGTTCACCATGGAGAGAAACAAGTTGCAGTTGACAAGTGGCCTTTGTGGTGGTTATAACCATCATTTCAATTGACAAGTGTTCAATTCACATGGGACTTTGAACAATTGTTGCACAATTTCCCTTTTTAAATCATAAACTATTTTATTGTTATTTAAATCATAGTAGTAACTATCATAGGAAGTTACAACTTCCATATGAATAAAAGGAATAATAGGCAAATGTCTTCTTTACAAATGATGCTACATAATTATCCTTTCAATGTAAACCCTTTTTTTAAAACAAAAGAAAATTCTTGCATGAAATATTCATCAATCCTCAGCAACGTCTTCCTTAGGTTGTAGAAGTATTTGTTGTAATCCAAAGGTACTACGTATAGTAATGCACTCATTTGGTAGGAACCTAGGGGCTTCAACGCAACCTTTTGCCCATGCCCAAAGACATAACCGAACACATGCTTTAGTAATGCTTGCCATGCATCATGTCCATTAATTTGAAATGCAGGAAATCTACTTGATGAAGCTGAAGGTCGAGACCGAATTTGTAAGGGCTCTTTAAAGCGATTTCCACTTACCAGTCTTATCTCACTTTGTCTCTTTGTCTTAACGTATTCTTCATAACTGGCGAGGCTAGATAATGATGAATTCTACAATCTTGAGTGGTCTTTGAAGGCATATCTATCCATGAAACACCAATCCAGGGACCTGATAATTTCTCTGCGCTTTTTGGACACACAGCTAGACGAAGGGCTTGCACCAGAACGGTTCCAAAAGATCATAAATCATTAATTCATAAATGAACTTCATTTATTTTCACTTGTAGTACTCAAGGTGCACCTGGCCATGATGGAGCCCCAGGCACGCAAGCACGCTGGGTCATGTAAAATAGCACAGACGACGGTAGGGTTCGGTAGTGTATCGATCTGGTGCAGAAGCTTGAGATCCCCAAAATTGTAAATGTAAACCTTGTGCTCTAACACAACGATGACGCGATCGTGCCTCAGTCTCATGGCGTGGACCTTCATGCGGAACGATAGCTTAACGATGCAGTGGCAATGGTGGTCGTCGCTGCTCTTGAACTGCTATCGGGGATACTGCGCCGATGACCTTGCAGAAGGCCTGAGTGAGGGTTTCAATTTTTCTCGTCTTCAGAGAGGATCTCATTGCCGCTCCGTGCTATTCGAGTCGGTGCTCTGTGCTAGGCTTGCCACCATTTCTGTTTCTAGCAATGGCTCTGTCGAAGTCTCAGGCATCAGAGTCAGCATCGGTTCTAACTGGATCCAGCTGTTAGAGGCCACGTGCTTTCTTGCCGTCTACCTTGTGCGCTTCGTTTTTTCCACAGATGACTTGATTTTTTTTTAACTATAATTATTACGGAGAAATATGATCCAGGAAGTGAGGAGATATTTATCTAAATTCAGTTTTTAATGTCGATCATCTACAATTGCAGACATCCCTGCCTGGCCTAGAAGCTTATAAAAATATAGCGTTAATTTCTATACAGTATATCAAATGTTTATTAATGACCTCAAAATAAGTCTTTCTCTTATCCACCAATCCCAATCTTACATAGGCAGAGAGAGAAGCCCAAGAAAATTATTGTTGTCATCTACCCATTAGTAGAAATGGCCTCTTCAAGCTTCCCACTAAAGGTAGCTGCAGCAATCATGAAATTCCACGAACCACAATCTTTCTCCACCATCTTCTCAAACACATGGTGTGCATCCAATTGCAGTTGTTCCAAATGTTTATGTTGATTGATATAATTCACAAATGTTGTGATAAATCTTCTTCAATATGTCCTCAACATGTTGTATATCAATATCATGAAATTTTCAGGGGCATTTCATGGGCCAAACAATATAACTCTCAATTCCAGGGCATCATTTGTATTTAAACAAAACTGTATTTGCTAGTGAATTAATTAGAGAAAAACCTTTCAAACTACCAACCCAACACCTCTGAAAAGTCTTCATCCAATAAAATATTAGCAATGTTTAAATCAGGGTGGACGTTAGTTATATGATTAGCTTCACAACCTCTCAAAGCCTACTCCATTAAATGGCCAAAATGTGTCAACAGGTTCATCTACCCAAATGTATATAGAGAATGGATTAGCCCACTTGTTATTATTCGAAAGAATGGAGAAAAATGGAGAGTATATATAGACTTTCAGCTATTGAACATGATAACACACAAAGACCTCTTTTTGTTGGCATTTGTAGACCAAGTGTTGAATAACATAGTAGGGCATTGCTTTTATAGCTTTTTGGATGGTTAGAGTGGCTATAACCAAATCCAAATAGCACCAAAGGACTAAGCCAAGAATACATTCATAAGTCCTTGGGGGAATGTTTTATACAAGAAGATGTCCTTTGGCCTATGAAATGTTCTTGCTACTTTTCAATAATTGGTCCTTAGCATCATTCAGTAACAAATTTGTAGCAAGGTAGAATTATTCATGAGTGAATTCTCTACATTAGACCACCTTGAAAAAGTACTTAAAAGATGTGTGAAGACTAATTTGAGGCTTAATTGGTAAAAGAGCTATTTGATGATTTAAGAAGGCATTGTCTTAGAGCATAGAATTTCCAACAAACTAATTGAGGTGGACCCAAAAAAGGTATGGCTCATTCAAGAAATCACCAGGCAACTAGAAATGGTAAAATATATATTGTCATTCCATGGTCACACTAGTTATTATAGGTGCTTCATTGAGAATTTCTTGAAAATCATCAAATCATTGGTGGAGTTGACAAAGAAGGATGGACCATTCACCTAGACCAGGAAATGCAAAAGTTCATTCTAATAGCTAAAATAAAAGCTCGTAGAAATTCCAATTCTATGAGTACCTAATTGATCCAAATTGTTCTACATCATGAATGATGCACCCAATTATGCTTTGGAGATCATGCTTACATATTTCAATAATTAGAAATATCCTTAATATATCCATTATGTAAACCAAATTATTATGGATGCATAATTAAACTACACCACCATTGAAAAGAAGTTCATTGGTAGTGGTGTATGCCATTGAAAAATTTAGGCATTATGTGCTTAGTTATCAAGTTCTTGTGCACAGAGATCACAGTGCCATTTGGTTCCTCATGAATAAACCAATGGTGAGCCCTCATATTATATGGTGATTTGTGATTCTTCAAGAGTTTGACCTTATGATTGTAGATAGAAAGGGAACCAAGAATGTGGTTGTTGACCACTTGTCTGAGTTGCAATAAAATAATAAAGAGGATGAATGACCATTATCTAATCAATTCCCAGATGAACTCCTCTTCTCTAGAGTTGTTGAAGTTTAAAATCCCAAAGATTACAACTAGTACAATTACATCCTCTCTTATCTACTCACTCAAGAGAAGTCACATGAATGGAACAACAAGCAGAAAAAACAATATCTTCATTAACCAAATACTATATGGAAATCAAGGGTAATCTCTATAAGAGTTTTGCTAATGGCCTAGTATGATGGTGTGTACTTGATGCATATCAACTTTGAGTCCTTCAAGATGCTCACAAAGGGCCTTGTGAGGACCACTATACTAGGAGGAGGATAGCCATTAAAATCCTCATGGTAGGATATTACTAGTCAATGATCTTTAGGGATGCCTATCACTTCTTCCGTTCATGTGATAGAGGCTAAAGAGATGAAGGCATGATAATACAAATGGAAGGGCTACAGTAGTGGATTCAACCATTGGAGCCTTTCAATCTTTGGGGCATCCACTTCATGAGGTCCATCAACCCCATGTCCAATGGAAAGATGTATATCATCATCGCTTTTAACTATTGCATTAGGTGGACTAAAGCCACTATTGCTACCAATTATTCATCTTCTACGGTAGCATAGTTTATACAAAAAAATGTGGTAAATATGTTTGATGTGAAAATGGTACTAATTTTTGATAATGGAAAACATTTTAGTGGTGCCACCCTTTGGAAACTTATGCAACACTTGGGGGTGGAGCAAAACTCACAACTTTATATCACCCCCAAGATAATGATTAAGCACACTAGACAGTAAGTTTTAATATTAACATGGAAACTTCCTATCAGTTAGTTTTTCTATGAGTTAGTATACAAGAAACACCCAACTCTTCATATCCAAATAGAGCTCTATATACTTTTAGCAGCACCCCTCTAACTAAGATCCTTCATAATGTTTTGCTTCTATTTTCTTCTCTATTTGGAATGGTGGGTAATCTTTGGAAGCATTCATGAACTTTGGAGGTTAAATAGTATAAATGTGCTAATGCAAAGTCACTAAATGTGGATGGACTTGGTTCCAACTAAGGATGGGATAATATCAAGTCACCTTAATCATACATTCCATAAGGGCTTCATGTGACTAAGATGCAGAATTCCAATACAACTCTCTCTCTTTCCCATCATTCAATTCTTGACATCTACAACCTCTCTACCTCCTATCATGGTTAATTAACATCTCTCTTTTTGTATTTCATGGTTCTTTGAGGACTCCTTATGTGGATTCAATTTTTAACTATCCATGATCATTAATCATCCTTGGTTCCTACAGACTCCTAGGTATGAGGGCATGCAAAGGCATTAATGGCATGAGCCTACTATGGGAAGGACACACTTGCATACTCTTTAATATGATTTGTTAGAATTGTTCCTTAGTTATTTTGCATTTAATTCCATAATTTTCTAAAAAGAAACATTCAATTTTACACTCATTGACATATTTAAGTTTCTCCAAATCTCCTTTTCTAAACCAATTTCATGTCCTCTTCCATGATTTTTCATCATTTTGAGATTTTCTAACTTCCTTTGGACCTCAATTTCATCTCAAAGCTCCTTCCCAAGACTTAGCTTTTATTTTGGAAAAACTCTTGCAATATTTTTTATTTTGAAAAAATTCTTGCAAATGGTTGTGTTGTCACATCCCCATTGATGTAGCCTGATGCATCAATGCATCGTCATTAACATAGGATAAAAAATATATAAATGCCATCAACACTTCATGAATTTTTTCACATTTTCCTCAACATGTAAGAGGAGGATTTACCATTTTTTAGAGCCCAAAGACCTTTCAAGTTCCATAACTTCCACATCACTTGTCTAATTCACCTCATTTTTTGATCCCCCATCTACTAGAGGTAAGATTTACATCATGGGGACCACAAATCATTAGTCTATGATGGAAATTTTTTTAGAAATTTTTATAACTTTCAAAGGTTTAACTATTAAAATAATATTAAAATTTTCATTAACACCAAGTTAAAACTCATAAGCAAACTCTATTAGGTAATAAATTAAGTAATAATAAAATGATCAATTTGCAATGATTACATACCACCCTAAGTGTTACTTAATTAAATGAGAAGGGTATAAAAAGAATTAAGGGCTACACATTAATTACTAATCCCTTTTTACACTTCTAATTATAGATGGCACCAAAAAGGGGAGTCCTGGCAGGAGGACCATCATAACCGAGGGAAAAGAGACCATAAGGAGGAAGGGACTAGCAATAGTCATAATAGTCATAAGAACAAAAGGTCAAAACTCACATGATGGGACCTCTTCTAGAGGATCCCAAAGTAGAATCTATTTAGTAGATTGCCACTACCAAAATTGGCCAATTAAGGCAAGATGTGGCATAAAGGCCAAGACCCAATTCGGAGGTCACATTAACAAAGCCCTACCTTGAGAATATTCAAACCAAGGAGGTCTAGTATTTAGATCTTCAAGAACTCAACTTTAGATCCTTCTTGCAACTAGTGCTTGAGAAAGTTCACATGCAACTGTAGGGGTCTCTCATGCAACCCATTCTCTCATAAAGTGGAGAATGATATAGGGGGTGAGTTACCTATTCTAGAGCAACTAGCAACGAGACACAATGGCCAAAATCAAAGATATTACCATCTTCTAATTGGCTGAAGCCATTGTAGAGGCCCTTAGCTTACTTAATATGGGGAAAACATTAGTGAAGATCTCTATCCAAGTAGACCTCAAAGATAAGAAAGAGTGGGTCCAACATTGCTATGGGGTGGACCAGAAAGAGTACAACACACTAACCAAGGTGGAGTGTGCATACTTCAAGATAGTAGCCTATCATTTGAAACCCATGATGAGGCTTAGCAAGTTACAATCTCTCCACCCATGTAAGTGTTGGACTAAGTATTAAACTTCCTAGCAACCTTCCTTAGGTCATCTACCTAGACACTAAAATGTGCTTCAAAGAAAATGAGCGAGGAAGGAAGACACTTCTCTTTCCATGCCTCATTAGAAAACTTTGTAAAATGGAGGGCATAAAACACTATGCTAATGACACACTCTACCATGCTCCTATTGCATCTTAGTAGAAAATGATGAAGACGAAGTAGTTATAGAAAATATTATTGGAAGAAGAATAGCCACCACCACCACGTGCTAGTGAAACCATACTAAAAGTGCACAGAATTATAGAGAAGATTAAAAATTTTCCTGAGCATCTATTGTAATAAGAACAAGATTTGACAAGTGGTGAAGAATCATTGATCTGCTGTCTAGCATTGAGCCATCTCAATGAAGTTACCTAAACCATCAGCTAGCTAGAGGAGACTTTCTCGTTATTTTCTACACAAAAAGCACAACTACTTGTGAAAATAAATCTTAGCACTCAGGAAGTTATGATGTAAATTCCTAAATAAGAGTTCCCTAAAATCTCTAGAAATTCTGTAACTTTCTTAGTGTGCCTAGAGGAAGATGAGGGGGTAATTGTCCTAATGATGAAACACCATGAATAAGAGATAGCAATAGAAGTGTTGGGCAATAGGATGGCCACAACCTCAAATACTACTACAACAATAGTACTAGACATTGTTGCCCTAAAAGATGTTCAAGATTCTATAGGAGTAGAAAGGGGTTGGCCTAGTGCACCCTAATACTAGGAGGTGTTGAACTAACTAGTGAAAATCAGAAAAATACTTCCAGAGATCTTTAATTTCCAAAACAAAATCACTAAAACCTAGTTGGAGTTACTAGATGTACTGACCTAAATCGTCGGTGTAAGGTTGGAAGGGAAAAAAAAACACTGAAAGATCGTCGGGTAGACACAGCTGACCCTATCTTTGCCTGAGGGCAAGCTGGAAAAGAAAACGAAGGTAGAGGGCCTTGGATAGTCTACACGCAAATCAACCAAGGACTTCCCCAATCATAAACTATGGCCTATGCTAGGGTTATCATAACTGATGTTGAAACATAAATAGTGCACATGAAATATAAATAGAAACATATGCAGAACTATTATTGCAAACAGAACATAAGCTAAATGTAAAACATAGTAAACAATATAATGGCTAGTAGAAATGAACTATATTGTATTTCTTAAGAAGATGTGCACCGATCAAAGTGTAGCTACACATGTGGATGGAAAGTCAAATGTCAAGCCCTAGGGTAATATGATGTGATGCATTTTAGAAATGCTTGGATGCTAGGAGTCAAGTGTGCCAAGCGCCCAAGGATTGCTGGTCAGAGTTTCCTAAGTTGTATGTGCTCAGAATTTCCAATGTCCAAAATTGCCAACCACATTTATGTGAATTGACATGGTATTTATAGGGTTGGGCCGGGCTTGGACATAGAATTCATGAATGGAATCAATTGCTAGGAGATGAGAGGAAAGTGGATCAAGTGACATGTGTCCAATGGACAGCTGTGTGTGAGTTGGACTTGCATGGGCAAGCTATGTTCTTGACCAAGTTCATCATATCTTACAACATGTGGCTTACTCAAGCCCATGAAAGAACATACAATTTGGACCATGAGGGCCTGACAAGGCCCACAAGTGAAAATTTACAATGGAATGACAATGTACAACAAGAGAAATTGACTCTGGCTCACTTGAAACTTCTATATCTCTAAATTGACTGCTACATTGTGTCAATTCGAATGGTTCCATGGCTATTTGAGGTATCTCTACCTATGCAGGACCTCCAGTGGGAGTTGATTTTGTCATAGCATGTCTTAGCATCTATTCAGCGTGTGTATGTTACACTCACGCTACAGCGTGACTTCAGCATGACCTCAACATGAGTGATCAAAGACTTGCAATTTTTCACTAAATTTTGAATTTTGAAGCTTGAATCCTAAGTGCATCAAATGTCTAGCTATGGTTGATCTTGAGAGTTAGAATCTGAATTTGAAAATTATTGATTTTGAACTATTTATGGCAAGTCATGTTGGACTCATGCTGTAGTGTGACCACAGCGTGACCTACAGTGTGACCCCAAAAACTTGCAATTTTGAGCTGAAATCTAGAATTCTGAGGATAAAATATGAAGTTTTCAATAATAAGGAAGAGTTTCACCTTGATAATTAGTCATTCTAAGTTTGTTTTAAGGTTTCCAAAGTTGGTCACGCTGGACTCACACTGTAGCATGACCACAACATGCCATATCGTGTGACCTGCAGTGTGTGTGTGGAAGTGTGAATAGTCTATCTCCAAATTTGAATTTTCGAATGTTGAAACTTCGAATGGATATCAGTGGCCTCTGGGGATGGCTTACACTCTCAGATTTTGACCATTTTTTACTTGATTTGGAGGCTTCAAGTGTTGGTCACCCTGGACTCATGCTGCAGTGTGACCACAGCGTGACCTATAGCGTGAGTGTGAAAATTTGCAATTTCCAGCATGACTTGTCAAGAAAGCCAATGTGAGTGACCAACGCAAGCTACCATGAGTTGAATGCCTTAGTCAAATTTTGCCTCCCAGATGCTTGAAATGGCTTGAGTCATTTTCAAAGTGCTAGGTCGAAATTAGTGGTGTTTCATTGCCCCCTCGTTGTTGACATCTAGAGGAATCCACCCGAGAGGCATCAAAAAAGAAGTGCAAACACCATGAACAACCAAGTACGAAGCATTATCCATTGGCCCTTGCCTGGACGTCATCGCACCGTGTTCAAAAGTACATGGGATTGGGGGAATGCAGTTCAAGATGCAACGGGATATGATTGTATCTGGGGAAATCAAGGGTGTATCAAGGGATATGATTACTATTGGGATTGTGTGATAGGAATTCTCTCATGGGAATGGGCTATATCTTTGGTCTTTGTCAATAGCCGATTTTTAGCAAACTTGGAGCAAAGGTATGAAGGTTGTGCATTCTTTGGAGAAATAGGACTCTTATAGAGTGTGTACGGGGCCCGTTGTAAACAACCAAAGCCACACGATGATGTGCAACATGATCTCTTTGAGACATGAGTGTAACTATTTTCAAAGACAATTGCCTTCTCGCCTAGGGCTTGTATGAGAATAGCCAATAGTCTTTGGTTTATAATGCTAATGGGGTCATGAAGACCTTTTCTATGTATTTTTCTCTTTGACCCTATTGTTCTTTTTTTCTTCTTCTTTTCTTTTTGTTTCCTTTTGTTTTTTTTCTTTCTTTTTGATGTTTTCTATTTGGTCTTTTTGAAAGAGCTTGCTTTCAGTGCTATGCTTGTGCTCAAGTGTTTGCATTTTGCATCATGTACCATGTATTGTATTCTACATTGCAACTACTTAAAGAGTCACAGTGTGTAATAGTGTACCAAGGATTTTTTTGGATGTGCATCAAGGGGGTGTATTTTGAATAGGGTAAGGGGAACATGATTGGAAATAGAGAATGCATTAGGAGTCGAGAATGTACTTATGAATGGCTTGATTAATCTAGTTATGTGCATCAGGGAAAATGTGATGCCCTATCGTTATGATGAAGTGCATCTATGCATGAATGCCTCAAGCGTGTCATCCTGCAAACAAAACTCCAAAAAGACAAGAAAAAACACAATTGAAATGGTTAACTAATCACTTTAAACTTGAGAATAGCCAAGGAGATGGAGCTACCATGTGCAATTTCAAAGTAGACAAAATCATGAACAGCATCAACCTCATCAGGATCCATGGGATGAATTATGCATGAAGTCTTTGTGAAACAGGCACAGCCAATTGCAGCAACACTTCTTTTCAAGTTTTTCCTGGTCATCGATGATGTCACCAGTTTAAAGTCTTAGCAGGCTATTGTGGGTTAGTTTCATGTCATAACCCCTTGGACAACACTAGTTTAGTGTCATAGCAGATGGTGTGCTGCTAGTTTATAGTTATAGCAGACTATGAAAAGGCAAACCAATTTATAGTCTTAGTGGACTCTAGATGCTAGTTTCACATCATGGCAGACAAATGTAGCAGTTTAGTGTCATACTAGATCGAGCTCTATGATGTCAGTTTATCATCATGACTCGAGGACAATCTATGGTTTTAGTTTTAAGTTGTGATGCCAAGAATTTTTTGTGGTATCAATTTTAATTCATGATGTCAGGACCTTTCTGTGGTATCAATTTTAAGTCATGATGCCAAGACTTTTACGTATCTCAAGTTTATCAGACATGGTACCATTTCAGGTATGAATGATTTGTAGGATTAGCAGACTTGTTCCCGTCTATGTTAGCCAGTTTGAATGCTCCATTATGGTATGTCTTGGTGACTAAGGCCCTTCCCAGTTGACTGAGAATATGTCTGGATGTTCATGGGTGGCCTTAAGGACTAGATCTCCTTCTTTGATTGGGTCTTTATGGAGATCGTGTTTGTACCTTTACCTCTGTTGTTTCTAGTACCATTCTATTTTATCAAGCGTTGACACATGTTCTTCTTCTATTGAATCAAGGTCAGCAATGCGTAGTTCATTATTTTGACTTTCATCAAGGAGGCCCAAAAGGGCTATCCACAATGAGGAAACCTATAATTCTAAAGGCAAAAGAGCTTCAAATCCGTATACAAAGCTATATGGAGTTTTACCTGTAGATGTACGATCTGTTGTCCGGTACGCCCACAACACGTAGACTAATTGTTCATGCCATTGTTGCTTGCTCTAATTTAGCATCTTTTTTAGCACAGTGATGACATTTTTGTTTGTAGCCTCCGCTTGATCATTGCTCTATGGGTAGTAAGGTGATGAAAATGCATTTTTAATACCTAGGATTTTACAAAAGCTTTTAGTACTTGCACTGCTGAACTATGGCCCATTGTTAGTAACGATGGTCATTGGAATACCAAAAAAAGTCACGATATTTTCTATTATGAAAGTGCAAATGTGTTTTGATGTGGTATTCCTAAGGGGTATAGCTTCTACCCATTTTGTGAAGTATTCAATAGCTATGATAATAAAGCTATGTCCGACAAAGGATGATGGCATTATTGGCCCAATTAAGTCTAAACCCCATTTTTGGAATGGCCATGTGATTTGAATTCTATATAATTCATTAGGTGGCACATGTATTAGATTACCATGCCTTTGGCAAATGTCACACGTTCTGACCTTGGAAATGCAATCGTATTCCATGTGTGTCCAGTAGTAGCCCAAGCACCTAATCTTTGTTACCATTGCTTTGGGTGCTATATTCCCTCTACAAAGTCCTTCATGGATTTGTTCTATAATTGTTTGACCATCAATGATACTAATGCACATTAGCAGAATGCCTTCATAACATTTGCGACACAAGGTGTCTCCTATTAATGCATATTTGCAGCAACATTTCCACACGTCATCCTTTTGAGCCTTTGTCAAGTGTTGTGGAGGTTCACCTCTTATAAGGTACTCTTTTATGTCATTGTACCATTATATCGCATATGTTGTACAAATAGATGCTATAGGCATTTCATCCAAAATGTTAATTATAGGTTTGGCACAACTTGTTATAGAGCTAGGCAATGTGTGGAAAATTTTAGGTGTCATGTTTAAGGCTAGTGTAGCAAGTGCATCGGCAGTTGTGTTTTTTCTTCTAGGGACATGTTGTATATCCACTTCTACTAGTTGCCTTATCAAATTTTTGGTCAAATCACAATACGATTGCAAATGGAGAGCTTTCCATGTGTAAAACTTAGTGACTTGATTAATGACTAATTGTGAATCCCCTCGAACTACAAGGCATGAGATTCCCAAAGTTAACACTACTTGAAGGACTCTAAGAAGACCTTTGTATTCTGCCATGTTATTAGTGAAAGGAAAGATTAAGTGGTAGGCAAAGGGTTGGATTTCTCTAGAGGGATATGTTAAAATGTCTGCAGGACTTCCTCCTCAAGAGGTTGAAGCTCAATCGAAGTAGAGGATTACCTCATAGTTATCATGTATGATGTCTATACTATTAACATTCTTATTTCGGAATTTGGGGTTTATTATTTCTTGATTGTGCATTGGAAAGATAGTTAGTTGCGTGACTATTGCTTGAACTTTTGTTGAAGATTGAGCTACATAATGCAAGTCATACTCTGCTATCATCACTTTCCACCTAGCTAACCTATTCGTCTCATAGATGTTATTAGTGATGGCATGGAGTACATTATCCTTGCAAATGATGTAAACTTGATTATGGAAGAGATAATGCCATCATTTCTTCAAGGAGAAGATGAGGGCAAGGCATGATTTTTCTACGTTTTTGTATCATTGTTCATAGGGCTCAGGTAATATACAGGGATTTCAACTCCATCCTCACATTTTTAATAAAGCATTGATGCAATTGAGGAATCAGAAGTTGCAAGGTAGATGTAGAAAGGTTTATCACTTTGTGGAGGATAAACAGTTGGTAGTTGATCCAACTCTTATTTTATGTTCTTGAATGCTTCCTAGCATTGTTGAGTCCATTGAAAATGTACATTCTTTCGTAATAGATGTTGCATGGGATTCAACTTATCTGTTAGCCTTTTGATAAAGCATCTGATGAATTGTAGTCTACCTTGGAGTCCACATAGTTCAGTGAGGTTTCTTGGTGGTTGCATATTGGTTATTTCTTTAACATTATTGGGGTCTACTCGTATCCTTGTTTCGGAGACTAGGACACCAAGGATTTTTCCCATTTTGATGCCAAAAACACATTTCTTTGGATTGAGTCTAAGGTAAAATTTCAGACAACATTTCAGCACTAAGTCTAGATCTTTTGCATGTTGTTCAGTTGTTTTAGATTTGACCGCAATATCGTCAACATAATCATTGAGCAAATTGTGCATGTAATCACTAAATATGTATGTCATTGCTCGCTGATATGTAGCACCCGCATTTTTAAGACCAAATGGCATCATTGTATAACAAAATGTGCCCCAAGGTGTCATGAAATTTGTTCTGAGTTGATGTTCTGGGTTGATTCTTATTTAGTTGTATCCCAAAAATCCATCCATAAAGGATAATAGTGCATGCCCAGCAGTTGTGTCAATAAGTTGATCAATGCTAGGTAGCAAGAGGTCATCCTTTATAGTGGTTGTATTGAGATCACAAAAGTCAATGTAGATGCGTATACTACTGTTCTTCTTAGGGACTACAACAATGTTTGACAGCCAATCGGAATAATCGACGGCTCGGATGAAATCGGCTTGGTAGAGCTTTGTGATTTTAGCACGAACTACCAACACCACTTTGGGTCTAACCTTTCATGCTTTTTTTTTACTAGTTTAATTCTTTCATCAAGGATAATGTTGTGTTGGAAGATTTAGGGATCTAATCATGGCATGTTAGTATATGGCCATACAAATGTTTTCATGTTGTCTTTTAATAGTTGGGTGATGTCACCTATGAGTTGTCAGTCTAGTAAGGCATTTAATTTCAAATGTTCTAGCTTCGCCATTGACCATGGTAATGGGGATTTCAACTAGAGGATCTTCAGTGATATTGTTAGCTTCTAGATCTAGATTTTTAGCCACATTTTTAGGCCAATCTGATATTTCTTAAGTGGAGGCTATCAAATTGATATAGGTGGATGGATTTAGATCCAAGGATTCTGGGTTGATCGCTCTTTCTACCTCCCCGTATGGTCCACTGAGAGACAATGTTGAGAGCATGTTCTTGGTGGCCATGGTTATCACTCCTGCCAATTTAAAATGGGAGTGAAGTAAGAGACACCCCTTTGGCAAGAGAATTACAAAGTGTAAATGAACATAGGGTAATCAAACTATGTACTGAAAAAATTAGAAGATGCGACAATAGTCCTGGCAGTTTAAGGCCATATCGGGCCACATGTTGACTTATCATTTGAATTGATTATATGCACCATTTTTAAATTTTTTGAATTTTAAATTTTAAAATTTTAAAATTTTAAATTTTTGAGTGAATAATAAGATCGTGGGGATTTTAAAGTTTTAAGAATTTTACTTGCATCATTACGTATTTCCAAATGTTGATATATATTCATATATATTTTTGTTGTTGATTTTCTACACTTTTTTCCTCTTCTCCATAAGAATTTTATTTTTTGGACTTCATCTCCAAAGGCTGGAATAGTAAGGAAAATTGGCCAAGCACAAGGTAAAGATGTAATAAACAATGACATGTAAACATGGTAGAGTTAAATTAGAATAAAAAGAGGAAATAAATTAAAAGGCAATAAATTGAATTAAATTAAATTAAATTAAATTGAGAACACTAGAAGGGATAGAAAAGGGAATTTTTGGAGTAGAAGGCCTCATTTCTACTAGCGTGAGTTCCTAGAAGTCTAACAATAGCGTGAGCCAAGGCGTTAGCGTCAGCATCAGCATGAGCAAGGCCAAGAATGGAGGGGAAAGGTAGAGGAAAGGCAAGCTGGGGAAAGGGAAAGAGGCAAGCATATCTGACGTTCATGGAGGAGAGTGAAGGGCTTCTCCAGCATCTCCCCCAAGCCAAGATCCCAACGTGGAAGAAGGCTCTGCACAGGTGAGTTTGTTTCTCTCATGTTTTCCTCCAGCATCATTACCTAGGGTAAGAATCTGTGGCTATGATTTTTGGGGATTTCTAGACTCATGGTGTCAATGTGAGTGGTGTGAATGTAAATTTGGGGCATGAGTGCTAGGATATGTAGCCCAACATGAGCTTTTTAGGGCTTCTTGTGTCATGCGTTTTGGGGTTTTCTCAGATTTTTGGGGTTTTAACTTTTTGGGCTCAAGGAAAGAGTAGCGTGAGCTATGGATTTTTTGGATTTTTATGGTGTCCTGGGCCATAGGGTTTCTAGTTTTCTTGGCATCCGGATTGCAGGGTTTTGAGCTTTCTCAGCATGACTACCGAGAAGGCCAACGTGAGCTCGGGGTTTATTGGTTCTACCTTCCTGGTAGCGTGGACTGCAAAATTTTTCAGTTGTGAAGGGGCAGCATTACTGCAAAATTTTGAAATTTTGGATGGTAGGGCATCGTGGGTTGCGAATTTTTGGCCTCATGGCAGGGTAATGTGAGTTGTGAATTTTTTGTTTTTAGCCCTTGGGCCATAAGGTTTTTAGCCTTTCTTGGAAATGTGACCATCCTACCTTTGTTGGCAGCGTGACCATCCTACCTTTGTTGGTAGTGTGCCTATCCTTCCTTTGTTAGTAGCATGATCATCCTACCTTTGTTGTTAGCATGATTGTCCTGTACTAGTTGGTAGCCTGACCAACAAATTTTCTTTTTTTACGATGGACAGCGTGAGCCATGAAATTACTTTGGATTTTTGTGTAGGAAAACTTTGATTTTAAGTCAAGAATGGCCAGCGTTCTAGGGGAAAGTTCAGTCCTGATTTTTAGCCTTCCTTGGTAGTGTGAGTTTCCTTCAAATTTTCAATTTGTTGGAGCGTGAGTATTTTGCAAATTTTTAATTTTTTGCAACATGAGTGTTTTGCAAATTTTTTATTTGTTGGGGCATGAGTATTTTTCAAATTTTTGATTTGTTGGGGTGTGAGTGTCTTGCCCTCCTTGACAGTGTGAGCTACAAATTTTTAGTTTTTGTTTGGAGGATAGCGTGACTGCCAAATTTTGATTCTTGGAAGGGCCCAGGATGACTTGATTGGGGAGCCCAGTGTGACTTGTTTGGAGAAGACCTATTCTCTTTTCTATTTCTCCATTGGCAGCTACATGACTGCCAGGTTCTGGGTAGCGTAAACACAGGGCAAGGGTTCTAGGACAAGTTATAGGTTAATAGCGTGAGCTAGATTGTAAACACCTAACATGAGTGTTGAGGGAGGACTACGTGACTTTGCTGGAAAAACCTCTAGTGTGAGTTTCCCTTGAGTGTTGTGGTGTGAGTGTCAAGTTTTCTTTGCTTGAAAATGTAAAAGTAATTTGCTAGGATGTTCGTTGTTTACTGAGTTCTATATTTATATTATTTATACTATTTATTATTTTTCCTAAGACTGATGATGTAAACCTTGCTTGAGTAAATGTTTATGTTCTGTGAATTTATTGTGAAGTGGATTTTAATGTACCCCAGTAGCATCAGATACACTAAATAGATATTGGTGTTCTTGTCTCATGGGGTGGAGTATTTGTTTATGTGATCTTTGGTTTTATGTGATGTTGACCTATCATTAGTACTTGAATTTTTTACTTACCCATTGTTTCGGTTGTATGAAGGGGACCTAAATATTCTCTCCTCATCATTGAGCTTGTTGGTGTACTTGCTTGGTTTGGCCCCTTTGGGCCAGACACACCTCCCTATGACATGCAAATCGAGCCCCATGTGATATGGCTCCATCCCGATGCCAGTTCTTTCTTGTCATTTATACTACAAAATTTTAGTGTTGTTATATGGTCTCATCTGAGGGAACAGATGGCTCGTGATATTATTGAGACCATGTTACCTGGGTTTATACAAGACATGCTTGCCTTTATCACTGATATCAATGAGGGAATTTTTAGAGTTGAGGGAGGCCCTACTGAGGGATCTAGATCTACTCATCCCTTGACTCGTGTGTGGGAGTTACCTACCTGTAGTCATTACAATAGCAAAAACACACTTTTGTTATCCCTCCTTGTGCATACTTTATTTCAGAACCCACCCGGGATAGTATAGAAAGTGAATAGGTATGCTTTCTTAAGTCTTACTTTATGTTTTTGATTTTCTTTTTTGAATTTTATGTCATCACTTGAATGTAAATGTTTTTTTTCTATGCAAGCCCCATTTTTATGAGAATGGGATGCGTGATGATGATGGTGGACTTGCTTTAGCACATACAATGTTAAAGACATTCATGGCCAGCCCCATTCTTCGTGTCGTGGTACTAAACCAGATAAAAGTGGCTATTGTGGACTATCATAAGCACNGATGAGAACTGCTGGCCACACCTCCACTAGTAACTAATACTGACTCCTCAATGTCTTCCGGTGGGTCCTGGAATCTAGTGGTGCTATATAAGTGGTGAATCCAAGGGTGGGATAGTTGTGAACGGTCTCTCAAAATGTAGTGATTATCCTCATGAACTACTAGGAATTCAGCGAACCTACGCAGGTACCCAGCAAAGAAGGCAAAGGTGAAGTGGGATTTTGCATGGATGCTTGAACATAACTTGATGATCTCTCCATGAAGGCCAAATCCTAGAAATTGTGCCCAATTGTATTGCATGCCTGTCTCCAAATTTGCATGTATCACATGTGCAGAATCAATCCCAAGGCTTCTTCCTTGAGAAAGAGATTTGAGAAACACCCGTGCCTGAAAGAGAAGATATAGGAAGTTCACTTCCATTGATCAGGTATCCTCTCGCATAGCAAATCGCTTAGGGCCCTTTGACACACCTAACCACTGCTCAAGCTCCCTTATGACCNGTATCTTCTCTTTCAGGCACGGGTGTTTCTCAAATCTCTTTCTCAAGGAAGAAGCCTTGGGATTGATTCTGCACATGTGATACATGCAAATTTGGAGACAGGCATGCAATACAATTGGGCACAATTTCTAGGATTTGGCCTTCATGGANTGGTAACCATCTTAGTAGTCAGAACGCTAAGAGTCAAGGCTGTAAACAGGTCCATCAAACCAGCCTGGGTGAGANCTGCGTAGGTTCGCTGAATTCCTAGTAGTTCATGAGGATAATCACTACATTTTGAGAGACCGTTCACAACTATCCCACCCTTGGATTCACCACTTATATAGCACCACTAGATTCCAGGACCCACCGGAAGACATTGAGGAGTCAGTATTAGTTACTAGTGGAGGTGTGGCCAGCAGTTCTCATCATTCCCATGATAGCTTGGGATTGGAACCACCTAAGATGTTCACATCTATTAAGAGGGATGAATGCTTGATTGGTGAGACTATTGGAAAGTCCAAGGCAAAGGTGAAGAGGAAAGAATGCCCTAGGGAGTCTGCTCTAGATGTGATACCCCCAAGGGTAAAGAAGATTCATTTTATACTGCTAGTGGAGGGTAAGTGGTTTGTTTCATTGTTATATATTTGGTTTTTTGGTTTATATGCTATTAGGTGTACCTATGTGCTATATCATACTAACTTTTAAGGCTCTAGTGTTATTTCAGAGAAATGTCCAGAGAAGGAGAGAGAGGTCATGGCTCTGATACCTAAGGAGGAAGGAAAAGAAAAGAAAGAAGTAATCGAGGAAGGAGAAATTCTTGCCCCACAAGAGGAGGATGTGACAAGTAACATGGGGACGAATTTTTCGGAGGCCTTGGATGCACTTAGGCATTCAAGTGATGAAAGGGATGTCCTCGATGGTTTCCTTGATGGATCTTTGTAGCTTGGTGATCTACCTAGGCTAAACAGCGAAGGTCTTTTTGGTATGTTCCTTTTAGCTCAATATATATTCTACATCTTTTGATTTTTATGTGTTTTTCTTGATTATTTTGACTATTTTGGGGTAGATACTAAAATTCCTGAGGCACCTATATCTTGGGAAGAGGAATTAGGATCGTAGGTTCCAATTGAAGAAACCTCCCCTACTTGTCCCACATCAACTAACCCATTAAGGCCATGGCTTGAGATGCTTAGATAAATGGATATTGTTATGGGCATTGTTAATGATGTGGTTACTTACTTACAACAAGCTCATCCAGAACTAGGTGTGTGTACATTAAATGTCATGCTAAGTGTCTAGTTTTATTGTGTTTCTTTGTGTTCATTTTTGATCATGACTAATTTATGTATGCACCTACAGGTGCCAAACTCTAGTGGGATCCTTCTAAAGCTACCCATATTGATGCTCTTGCTAAATTGCTAGGGGATATTGAGAAAGTCCCAAGAAAGATTTATGATGTGGTTTTTGGTTGCATCATACAGAATGCCAAGACAGTTTGAACTTTAAGGCGTTCGACTGAGTATCTATGGGATGAGGTTCATATACTGAATGAGACACTAGCAAAAGAGAGAGAGGAGAAAAGGGATCTCCAATCCCGTTATGACTTTTTTGCTGCTAGGTTTTCTGGTGATAGCACATGGTGCTCATTCAAAATCACCTACGCACGTTATTGGACGGTTTTGAATAGTAAAGTGCAGGCTACATGGGACTTAGCAAAACAAAGAACACAGATAGATTTGTTGAATAGGAAATTTCAGGATTGGAAATCCTTTGCTACCAAAGTACAGAAGTGGGGCCAAGACCAAAAGGACCACAAGCATCGATACAAGAAATGGTTGAAGGAGGAGTCAATTGAACATCACCAAATGGAGATGTTCATTGATGGGTTATGTTTGTGTTTTGCTTATGATAGGTTTGCCGAGTGCACCAAGGTCGAGGGATCTCCTAAGAGAACAATTACCATTGCCTCTTGGGAGGCTGCAACTAGCATGTTCTCTCTTAAGCATCCTACTTGGACCCTGGTGGACAAGGAAAAAACACTTACTGGCATTGATCTTGGCTTGGAGGAGGATTGGGAAAATGTGCCCGAGAAGGAGATTCTATGGAATTTGGAGACTAATTTGGGGCCTTCCTCACTTGTGAGTGTTTTTGTGGCATTTATTTTTTTCTATGGTTTTATTATTTTCATTGTTAGTGGTACAGTTTTTTTTTTTAATTTCTGTGTTTATGATTTGCTTTACTACACTTACCTGTTTTGTTTTGTTTTCTATTTTCTATTTGTAGAGACATGTTAATGATGGAGCTGGCCCTAGTGGAGCAAAAGTGGATGATGAAGAGGATCTTGGGGATCAGCCCCATCCATGAGCTTTGCGTTAATAAGACATAAGCCATTAACTATTTTTAGATTTTTGGATGTTTGATGAAATGTATAAATACTGGTGTAATGACCTGAATTTAATTGTGGTATAAAATGGTTTAGTTACTTTGATGTTCCATGTATATATATATATAAATATATACATATATTGTTATTTTTCATGTTTTTCATTGTTTTTCTTATTTTCTCAAGTATATTGTGAACACATGTGTGTAGCTAAATGTAACATAAATTTCTAAAATGTAAAGCAAAACACAAGGTAATTATTTGAAAAAGGAGGAAACGACCATGCACAAATCTAAATTGTAACTTGTAACTTGTAAATGAAAGTTCAATGTAAAATGACGGGAGTTCGTGAATTTGTAACTTATTGACTCTAGTTTAAAGCCATTTTAGGTTGGGTACATCAGTTTAAAGTCATGATGGACTGTTACATCTGTTGTTAAAGAAAGAAGGATTACCAGTTTTATGCCATAGTGGGCCAAAAGTAGTAACGGTTTCAGAAAGTTTTAAAAGGAACCATCCATTTCTGACTGTAGCTAGTTTAATTTCATTGCAGACATTTGTTGGTGGTTTAACGTCATACCAGATGACTGGTAGTTTAACATCATTTCATACATTTGTAGTTTAATGTCATTTTAGACATTTGGTAGTTTAACATCATTTCGGACATTTGGTAGTTTAATGTCATTTCGGACATTTGGTAGTTTAACGTCATTTTAGAAATTTGGTAGTTTAACGTCATTTTAGACATTTGGTAGTTAGTTCTATTTGTTGAGTTGCTTCTTGATCCTTTGTAGTTTAACATGTGGGGTTGGGCATGTGGGTAAGATCTTATACTCACCTTCCCCTTGATCGGTGATATAAAAGGGTAATTCCGATCAAGAGACATTAGTAGGAATGGTGCCTATGTTTGTGTTGTCTAGTATTTCCTCAGTTTCAGTAGGATTGGGAGTTAACATTGGGTTTATGTTTTGAAGTATACCTGTGGCTCCTTGCTTAGGCTCAATGAACTCAATTTCTGACTCTTGATCTACTCTAGGGTGCGAGGAAGTAGGTGGTACTATTGTATCCCCATATACGATGATCTCACCACCCTCGTAAGGTAGCTGGATATCCTGATGGATTGGTGAGGATACAACTTTAAGTTGAGCTAGCCAGGGATGTCTTAGGATCAGATTAAAACCTGGCATTTCATCAACCAATATTAATTCAACTAATGTGGGGAATTGGTCCCTAGCTATGAAATCCAAGGTAACCATACCTTTCACCCCAACATGGAAACCACTGAAGGATTTTGGAAAAGAAGTAGTTGTGGGCTGTATTTGTTCAGTAAGTCCTAGTTTTTCGATGACGGTAAAAGGTATTACATTGGTCACCACACCATCATCGACATGCACCCTATGTATCTTGAACTGATTAACCTATATCATTATTAACATAGGGGTTGTAGTAACTTCTCCTATTTTCTCATCTAGCTTAATGTCCTTAGCACGAAACTCTAGGGATGTGGTCTTTGATTCCTGAGGTTGCACGAACAATACCACATGAATGGATGGTTCATCTATAGGAAGGTCCTCACTAATAAGGACCAAAGTCAACATACGCACAAGATCTTCTCGATGTACTGATGAAGTCATTACTAGATCATACAGGCCTAAAGAATTATTCTTTTGTTTCAAAGATTGTGTGACCTGGGTGAACGCACTTACTAGGTCTTTACCATTTAGGCCACCCTTGTCTGTGGAGATTTGGTCCATTTGACCCAACATTTGTATTTCTCTTTGAGGGATTTTTACATTAGTAGTTGAGGATGCTGGGTTTGAGACATGGCTCATGACATTATCCTCATTTTGATGACTCGTACTAGGCTCATCAATGGGCAGACCCATGGGAAAAATGTTTAGCAGTGTTGGCTTTGGTGGTCCCAATTTGTATTGATGGTTTTCTCTTTCCAAGCATTCTCTTGTTAGTCTATTGACAAGATGTTCTCGTATAGGTTGTGGGCGAATGGAGGTGGGTTGTGTATCAGGGTGTTTTGGCATCCAAATCACAAAGGGAATGGGTTGGTTTTCAGATGGTGTGGTTGTCGCTGCAACAGAAGGAGGTACACGGATGACAAATGGTTTGGTGGTGTAGGGGATGTGCATATGATGAATGGGGTTTTAGGATATGTTGGGGTAGGTGTGTTTTTTGAAGATCTATGAATCACAAAAGGTTTTCGCGGGACATCTTGTCTATCTTCCACATGGATAGTATTAATCACATATTGTGCATCATTGGTATTGAGAGGATCCTTGTCCATGGATTGGTTTTGGGGTCTTACTGGGTTAGCCTCGTCGAATACTACTTCACCCCTATCAATCATGCGTTGTATATCCTATTTCAACATAAAGCAATAATCAGTCCCATGATTACACCATTGGTGATATTCACAAAACCTATCCAACCTAAAGTCCTTTGAAATGGATGGCTCATTAGCTGTTGCTAGAGCTAGATTTTTGACTAACTCACAAAATCGATCATGTCTTTTGAGAGGCCATAGGAGACATTTGTTTGTGTTGAATTAGCCTGGCCTTTAGAAGTTGATCAAGAAATTGTGAAGGCTTCATGGGCAAGGGTGTGTATTGAGTGGGGTCTTTTCTTTCGAATGTATGGGCATGACCTGTGTTGTTATTTCTATTTGAGGAATTTTTAGGTGTAGGAGTGGATGTGGTTCTTTCATAGCTATTTGGGACAACAGGTTATTTTCCTTTTTGTCTTGGATGACTAGGTTGGCCTATTTCAGCCACTGTTGCTACTACTGTTTTGGATTTATCTTTTCTCGTATGTTGGCTCCTAAAGGTTGAGTAGGTTGGGTCATTACTTATTTGTGCTGCCTCTTCTATATATTTGATTTGCATGAATGCTTGGCTCAATGTGCAGGCTCTCAGATAGTAAATCTTTGACTTAATAAAGTCATTCACAACTACCTTAAGGATGGTAAGTAGATATGTTTCAGGGATGGGTTCATGAAGTTCATTCAAGGCTACACTCCATCTTTGGATAAATTTCTATGCTGGCTCTAGCAGTGCTTATTTAATTTGGATTAAGCTATCTAAGATGGCTTTAGGCTTTAGATTGTATTTGAAACAGGTGACAAATTGGTGCAACAAGTCCTCTAGAGAAATATGGAGCTACGAGGTAGAGCTCAGTAGCAGTCTAAGGATTTTTTGGTTAAGGACATAATGAACACATGCAGAATTACATGAGGCCATGCCTAAAGCAAAAGACATTCTATTCAAAATGTTACTAGGTGGGTGTTTGGGTCTCCCTCTCCATTGTACTTGGCTAGCTTTGGTAATGAGACTCCCTTTGGCAAGGCTAACGGTGGAACTGAGGGGTTGATTGGATCATCTTGATAGAAATCTAGTATCTTGACTTCCTCGGTGGTTACATTTTCGAGATGTTTTAATTCTTCTACTAATGAGTGCATCATTTTCATTGTTTCTGCCCATTCTTGGGTGATAGGTAGACCATCGGGTGGAGTGGATCGTGGTTAATAATGATTCGATTGCTGCATCGTTTGTGGAAAGAGAGGTTGTTGGGCTGATGTTTGTTATGGTGGGATAGTATTTGGGACTAAGATTATAGCTGGTGGAACCCATTGCCCAGCTACAGGTTGTGAAGTGACACCCTGAACGTGTTGGGTTGAAGTAATCAATTATGCTTCGTGGATCTATACTTGAGGTATGTAATGGGTGGATGTGAAAGCTGGTATGATCGATGGCATCCCAATTACTTGAGGTCGAAAGATTGATCCTACGTTAGTTTGGGGAGGGAGTTGTTGGGACTATACTTGTAGGGATATGATGGAAGTGAATGCATCAGAGTGAATATTGAGCATGGAGAAGATGGGAATGGAAGTAGGTACCTCTTGTTGGGAAACTGGTGCTTGAGTATTTGCGGATGAAGGAGGAAGCACAATTTCTTCCAGAAAATGGTGGAATAATGGGTTTGTATAAGCATGGGGACTGACAATGTGGTACAAATCTCCATGTTTAGACTAGGTTGCAAAGTCATCTTCCTCATCCTGAGGCTCTATTGGAGGTAGTTGTAAGGCTTGACTTCTTGCCATAAGAAGCTGGGATATGAGTTTATGATGGTTTTCAAATAGCATGATTATGTCAAATGCTGAAGGGATGAACTCACATCCTCCTTTGTGCATAAACTCATATTCTCTCTTTTCTTTCCTCTCTATACAGTTGATAAGTAGGTTGGCTTGAATCTTGACACAGATGAAGTTATAGTATATGGGTGTAAGAGTCACATAAGTAGGACCTTTGCCCTATAGCCTGAGTGACTAGCATGTAGGGCCTTGGGGATTTATCTATTCAATAACAGTTATGGATTCCATAGTAGTCACAGGGTTTGAGGTTTCAGCCCCAACTTCTGAGATCAGCATCGTTACTGGGCTAATTTGGGAGGATTCCATAATGAATGTGATTAAACTAAGCTAGACAATTTGAACATGAGAAACGTGAGCAATTTGAATGTAAATTGAGCGTCAGCATCCACAGCGTGAACAATAGCGTTAGTACCCATAGCATGACGAACCGTAGCATGACCAACAATGTCAGCACCCATAGCATGACCAACTACAATGTGACCAACAGTGTCAGCATCCACAACGTGACCAATAGCATCAGCACCCACAGCATGACTGACAAACAAAAGCTATAGCATGTGCAATATAGTAAACAACTGCAGCATGAGCAACTGCAATGACATGATTGATAAGGAAACTAATAGAGGCAGGATGGGTAAGTCAATCTGGCATTTGTAACCTAATTGGACAATCTAGGCTTTAGTTTTAGCATTTTGTCTATGCCATGTTTGGACAAGTAGCATGATTGACGTTTTAACAGACAACCAACAAGTCATCCCTCCTTCTAGCATCAATTTACTATACTGGCCTAAATCGTTGGTGTAAGGCTGGAAGGGAAAAAAAACACCAAATAATTGTTGGGCAAACACAACTGACCCTGCCTTCGCCTGAGGGTAAGCTAGAAAAGAAAACGAAGGTAGAGTGCCTTGGATAGTCTGCATGCAAATCAACTAAGGACTTCCCTGAGCGTAAACTATGGCCTACGCTGGGGTTATCATAACTAATGTTGAAACGTAAATAGTGCACATGAAATGTAAACAGAAACGTATGCAAAACTATTATTGCAAACAGAACATAAACAGAATGTAAGCTAAATGTAAAACATAGTAAACAATATAATGGCTGGTAGAAATGAACTGTATTGTATTGCTTAAGAAGATGTGCACTGGTTAAAGTGTAGCTACACGTGTGGATGGCAAGTCAAATGCCAAGCCCTAGGGTGATGTGATGTGATGAGTTTTAGAAGTGCTTGGATGCTAGGTGTCAAGTGTGCCAAGTGCCCAATGATTGCTGGTTAGAGTTTCCTAAGCTATATGTTCTTAGAATTGCCAATGTCCAAAATTTCCAACCACATTTATGTAAATTGATAGGGTATTTATAGGGTTGGGCTGGGCTTGGGCATGAAATTTATGAATGGAATCAATGGCTAGGAGATGAGAGGAAAGCGGATCAAGTGACATGTGTCCAATGGACAGCTGTGTGTGAGTTGGACTTGCATGGGCAAGCTATGTTCCTGACCAAGTTCATCGTATCTTACAACTTGTGGCTTACTCAATCCCATGAATGCACATACAATTTGGACCATGAGGGCCTGACAAGCCCCACAAGTGAAAATTTACAATGGAATGACAATGTACAACAAGAGAAATCGACTCTGGCTCGCTTAAAACTTTTGGATCTTTAAATTGACTGCTACAAGGTGTCGATTTGAATGGTTCCGTGGCTATTTGAGGTGTCTCTGCCTATGCAAGACCTCTAGCATGAGTTGATTTTTTCGCAGCCTATATTAGCATGTCTTCAGCATGTGTATGCTGCACTCATGCTGCAGTGTGACTTCAGTGTGACCTCAGCATGAGTGAGCAAAGACTTGCAATTTTCCACTAAATTTTGAATTTTGAAGCCTGATTCCTGAGTGCGTCAAATGTCTATCTGTGGTTGATGTTGAGAGTCAGAATCTAAAGTTGAAAATGACTAGTTTCGAGCTATTTATGATAGGTCATGCTAGACTCATGCTGCAGCGTGACCACAACATGACCCCAACAACTTACAATTTTGAGCTGAAATCTGGAATTCTGAGGCTGAAATCTGAAGTTGTCAACAATAAGTATGAGTTGCACCTTGATAATTTGGTAATTCTGAGTTGGTTTTGAGGTTTCCAAAGTTGTTCATGCTAGACTCATGCTGCAACATGACCACAGCGTGCCCTACAGTGCGACCTGCAGCATGTGTGTGGAAGTGTTAATAGTCTATCTCCAAATTTGAATTTCTGAATTCTAAAACTTGGAATGGATATCAATGGCCTTTGGGGATGGCTTGCACTCTCATAATTTGACCATTTTTTACTTAATTTGGAGGCTTCAAGGGTTGGTCATGCTGGACTCACACTGCAACGTGACCACAATGTGACCTACAGCATGAGTGTGAAAATTTGCAATTTCCAGCATAAATTGTCAAGAAAGCCAGTGTGAGTGACCAAGGCAAGCAAGCGTGAGTTGCATGCCTTAGTCAAATTTTGCCTCCCAGATGCTCGAAAGGGCTTGAGTTTTTTTCAAAGTGCTAGGCTGAAATTAGTGGTGTTTCACTAGAGATAAAGGGTAAATTAATAATTGCCAATGCCTAGGTGTAGGCAACCACTAACAAGAATTAACAATTCACTACCAAAGTTGCAAAGTTGTAGGCCCATCTTTGTAACCATATCATTCTTAACCTAAACCTCAATAGATATGAAGATTTCCAATAGCTTTAACAAAAACTCAGAGAGGCTAAGAATGCAAAGGAGATGGCAGTATTTGAAGCCTCTTTATCAAAAGCTCTAGCATTCAACACTGATAAGTACTTAGCTTAAGTTCACAAAGAAAACTTGGTCCTCACTAAGAACATTCACCAAATGTGAAAGGTCAAGCAGTAAAAGAACCAAAAGGTTGAATTCATTCGACAACAGTAGGAGTAGCTAGCCAAGGCAAACCTTGACTTAAGAAGGTTGGGAATGAAGAATAGAAATCTCTCCATGGATGAAGTCTAGACACTTAGCCAAAAAATGATCATTGAGGTAGCCACTTGGAAGAATGAGGCCCTAAAATTTGAATGGGTGAAAAACCATTACAGGGACTAGGTTAGGCTCCTTAAGGAAGTAAATGTGAAAGATATTCAATTCATAAATGTGAAGATGAATGAGGCCCTCCACCAACTCTAACAAAGAGGCAATGTATGATAGCCAATCTTTGATGACTTAAACACATACAATAAAGTTGAGATCCACCTGAAGGAGCTACAGATTGAGGTGATTGAATTCATAGAGTTTACCAACCTTCGGCATGCAAACTTGGATATGCTAACTACAAGAAGGCTAAGAATAGAGTTGGAGAAATAAATAGCTAGTTCATATCTCTTATATGAGGTAGAATTCAAGCACCATGAAGAAAAAAAATAAAAGTTGGAGACAACTAATGTGAAGCTTGAAGTTCTCAGAAGTTGATTTATTAACCAATGATCAGTTGCTAAGAACCTAGCCAAGTGAATGAATGATTAGCATGAGTTGTAGAACCTAGTGAAGACATTCAACACTAAGCAAAAGTAATTCCCAGCATGGTTCATTAATGCCAAAGAACTTTTTCCAACAATGTCATGCTCATGGGACATCGCCTACATTGTTAAAGTTGTGTGGACTATGTACAACCCATGCAACAAAGAGGAAGAGATGAAAGCATTACTGGATTCTCTTAGACTTCTGTCCAAAGAAGTAGTAGCAATAGGATAGCCTCAACCACCTCCACCACTATGAGCATTGGATCTTAGCAATGGACCATCAGCATCCTAGGAGCCTCTATTTCCTAGCATTATCTGAACTTTACCTCATCTTTAGTAATCAAAGAGATCCTACTATCACTTTTGTAAGGTTATCCAATTTTGTTATCATGGACATCAATTTTGTAATTCTGTACAATTTGGCACTTAATTTCAATCAATCATTAATTTCATACCTTCTTAATTTTGTAAGAAGCTTGATCCTACTTTTATTTACTTGAGGACAGATTTTCACTTAGTTGTGGGGCTATGATGAAGCATTGTTTATAGGTTACATAGGCGAGCATGCTTCAAAACAACCCCATTGATGTAGCCCCTTCGTCAATGCAAATGTGTCGATGCAAAGTCATGTTAAGCCTATATAAATGCACATACCCTTTGTATTTATGGCACATTAAGTCAATAGTGTAGTCAAACTCTTACAATTTTTGTTTCCTAGAGTTAAAATATTTTTTGAGTGCCTATAGTAGGAACAAAGCAATTGTATAGATCTTTATTCAAGCATCATGTACTTGGACATATTTATGTGAATGGAAATAAAGACAATATTCTTAACATTTCTTGTAGCACTTGGAATAGATTAATGTTTCTTACATGCACTTTGTTATTAATTCAATTTACATTCTTGTCTTAGTTAATTAATGCATTTAATAATGAACACATAGGTATGACTACTTCAAGCATACCATTTAACACTTGGTAATCCTAGTAATGACCATTTGGTATAGCTAGTAATTATTACTTAGTAACCGAGTAGCATTTCTACAAGTTTAGGATGTGTATAGAAAGTGGGCTTGGATACTTATGTTAGGATAGTTAGCCTTAGAATTGTTAGATAGCTAGATTAGTTAATTATCAACCATTTACCTTTTCATCCACACTTAGGCTACAAAACATATAAAAATATAAATACAAATAAATATCATATGCCTTAGTTCACACTTAACCATACATAAGAGCCTACAAACGTGAGAGCTAAGAAGACACATGGTCATATTTTCCTAAGTCACCATCTTTTCCTATAAGCATACTTAGGAGTTAAGTCCACGAAATTCTACTAGATTGCTAGTGCATGCTTGTGATTTGTATGGTTGAGCATAGGGACTACTCGTTACTCATCATCTACCTAATAGATCTTATGGGTATTTTAGACTTAATAAAGCTACATTTCATTTCATAATATCCACATAAGATCCTATGAAATGGGAAAAAATATGAATCGAAGAACCACAACTTTTCATATTCCTGTTGCACAGAATGTGAACCAAAGAGCCATAGCTTTTCATATTCCCACTGCACACATAAAAAGGCCAAACATAACCAAATGCAAAATGGGAATGGGAATGGGAATGAGAATTTTATTTCCATTCTATCTTT
The DNA here is from genome assembly GCA_015680685.1 of Gnetum montanum. Classification (NCBI taxonomy): domain Eukaryota; kingdom Viridiplantae; phylum Streptophyta; class Gnetopsida; order Gnetales; family Gnetaceae; genus Gnetum; species Gnetum montanum. The sequence goes on along the minus strand of MNCI01005348.1, from coordinate 262,307 downwards.
GTCTCCGTCTGCAACTACTGCTGTAGGCCGCCTAGCCCAACCAAACTAGCTTCGATGACACCAGCTTCGGAGCTCCGCTGGAGCACTGGAAAGGCACCTACAATGGTGGTCCATGCTTCAACTACAATAACAAGCTCATCATCATGTGCTTCTTCAACCAAGGCAGTAATAAGATAGTAGGCTAGTCAGCCCTTACTACATCCTCACTCAACATTGAGGGCACGACATGCACATGTCATCAACAATCACTGGCAACGCTGTGGTTGACGTCAACATGCTTGGCTATGCCAACAACACTACCCACAACATGGCCTGGATTGCACAGATTGACATCCACAAGGTTTGGTGGGATTGTGGCTGCTTTACCTCTGACATCCTTGCGGCCATCGATGCCACTCTATCCAACGGCATTAACATGCTTTTGCTCTCACTTGGTGACAACTTGTAGCAATACTACACCAACAAAATCACCATTAGTGCCTTCACCTCTGCAGTCCACTACCATGTCTTTGTTACTTACTCGATCGAAAACTCCAGACACAACGTTAACATCGTCTCAAATCTTATGCCCTAGATCATGACCATCATTGCTAGCACCCTTGATCATGACTTCTTGGCCATCACGGTGCTCACCGATGGTATCGAGTATGCCAAAACCTCACTCTACTCTGAGGAAATACTACTAGAAGATCCAAATCTCACACTCATCTATGCTGGAAACACCAACCTTGATGGTGACGAAAATGTGAACTTCTACACCTATTGTAGCATGGACCCCGGAGGTAGAGGAGGTGTGAATCATAATACAATTTTTGTTATAGTAGCTAAAAGATTCCTTCATTTAGGATTCTTTTGTTTTTTTGATAAAATTTATATATGAATTAGGCCAATATGTTTCTTGAGTAGCTTTGTCTAAATGTATGTTTTAAGCATAAAATTTTGTAGGCAGGGGCAGGATGAGGGGTAGAGCCAAAGACATTTGAGGAAGGACAATAATGGCTACAATTGAAGCTACACAATAATAGCCTTTGGTTATTGGAATCTCTTTCTATAAACAAACTTTCTACTAGTCTTTTTATGTGTTTTTTGTTAATTTTTTATAGTGAATTGTAACATGTTGAACATTACATTTTAATGATTTTGTGCAATTTTCACAGTTTCACTTCAAGCTGAGCTCTTCTATCATTAGTACTTAGCATGCTTTCCTATACATTTGCATTCTCAATGCAAAAACATTGCAAAGTTTGGTTCTATTCTTTTTCCAATGCTTTCTAGAGTGGCAAGGAATTCTAAAATTTTAATTTTCTGCTACTATCTTGAGTAATCTTCTTTTGCTACACCCTTTTTCAATGTAAAGGAACATTTGTAACTTCATGTTCTCTTTATCTCTTTGTATATTTTGTGTAGGTTTTATCATCTCTATGGTTGTGCTTTGAAATTCAGCAGTTACCATGGAGTATATGTGTTTAGTTGTTATGATTGTGACTACTTTTTCATTTGCAATATGCATTTTAATAAAATGCAAAAGTGTTAGCATTTTTTCTAACACATGAAAATTATTAGCCAATTTGAAATGTCGACCTGACTTTAGTCTTAATTTTAATCATTTTTCCTGCTTATTAGGACTTAAAGAGTTCAAATTTGATAATTTCTTCTTACCTTCTCAGATGCAGTGAGGCCTTTTCTTTATGTACATATTCTTTGATTGATGGAATCTAATAGATGATATGGCTGTTAACCTAGTAAATTTTAAAAATGAGAACTTCTACACCTTCGGCAACCTAGATTCTAGGAAGATCTTTAGCAAGATTTTGTTGTCATAATCCTAGCCAATGCTAAGAAAAACGGTGACGAGGTCTCCACCGACACACATGTCTTGCCATAATCATAAATAACCAATTATTTATAAATCTCCCCTAGCCAAAGAGTCACTGCAAGGGAGCCAATGATTATATTTATCTCGATTATTTATAATCTCGGTTATATATAAAGATATATTTATAATCATAAACACAAATGATTATATATAATGATTANTATTAATCTAATTATAATAATCTCATAACATTTATTGGATTCCACAATAATTATAATATAATAATTATGAATGAGGTGTTAGGATCATTCATATCTTGTCCATAATAATAATAATATCAATATGCAAAAGCCTATGATATAATAATAGCCACCTACATTACCATTATATGTTATTGTTGATTTTGACTCCTACATTGGATGTGCCTTTGATAATGGTAATCCCCATCATGTGCCAGTTGTACCTATGGTCCAAGGAGCATCCCATCAGTCACCATTACAGTTGGCATGGGTAATGACTATTCATAAATCTCAAGGAATGATACTAGATAAGGCTACTATTAATGTTTGTTACATTATCTGGAGTCAAGACCATTGATTCTTTAAAGATTCATCCTCCTTTTCATGTGCAAAGATATAGAAAGATTTCATATGCTAAACATCTCCAAAGTAGAATTGCACAAGAAGTCCATTTTGCTTAGTTGGAGAATTAGGCATATTGAGTTCACACTTATCATTGTATTTTTCCTTTTGCTCAATCCTATTATACATCTCTATAATGTTTGTTGCAATAATTGTGCAATGTATTCCTTCATCAACACATATGAAATATATAAACTTTTATTTTAACTAATTTATGTTTACCAGTATATATTATTTGAAATGCAAATAGTGATGATAATTTAAAAATAAAAAAATAATTAAATTCTACTCATAGCCCGCGAAACCACTACACAAGAGAAGTTACGGGTCTAACTTTTGTTGCATTATCTGGAGTCAAAACCATTGATTCTTCAAAGATTCATCCTCCTTTTCATGTGAAAAGATACAAAAAGATTTCAGATACTAAACATCTCCAAAGTAGAATTGCACAAAAAGTTCATTTTGCTTAGTTGGAGAACTAGGCATATTGCATTCACACTTATCATTGTATTTTTCCTTTTGCTCAATCCTATTATACAGCTCTATAATGTTTGTTGTAATAATTGTGCAATGTATGCCTTCATCAACATATACAAAATATATAAAATTTTATTTTAACCAAATTGTATTTACCAGTATATATTATTTGGAATGCAAATAGTGATGATAACTTAAAATATAAAAAAAAATTAAATTCTACCCATAGCCCGCGAAACCACTACACAAGAGAACTTACGGGTCTAATGTTTATTGCATTATCTACAATCAAGACCATTGATTCTTTAAAGATTTATCCTCCTTTTCATCTACAAAGATACAGAAAGATTTCAAATGCTAAACATCTCCAAAGTAGAATTGCACAAGAAGTTCATTTTTCTCAGTTGGAGAATTAGGCATATTAAGTTCACAANGAAGTTCATTTTTCTCAGTTGGAGAATTAGGCATATTAAGTTCACAGTCATCATTGTTTTTTGCCTTTTGCTCAATCCTATTATACAACTCTATAATATTCATTGCAACAATTGTGCAATGTATTCCTTCATCAACATATACGAAATATATAAACTTTTATTTTAACCTATTTATGTTTACTAGTATATATTATTTGGAATGCAAATAGTGATGATAACTTAAAAAAATAAAAAAAATATTTAAATTCTACTCATAACTCGCGAAACCGCTCCACTAACTTAGATATATATATATATATATATATATTGGTGGAGATAATTTTTTTAAAAAAATGATAACCAAACCCAACTACTGGACGAGGTAACAAGATAACTAAAAATGGAATCACTCATCCCTCTATTTCTCTACCACTTATCGAATTTAGTGTTACCCTCTCGGTCAAGTTGCTCTTTCTTTGTTTGTTCATGGCGTTTTTTAACATTATTTATGCAAGAGATTTATTTCTCAAAAACGTCATAAACAAGCAAACAAAAAGCAAAGTTGACTAAGAGGGTAACTAAATTGGGTAAGTGGTAGAGAAATAGAAGAGGGATGAGTGATTCTGTTTTTAGTTATCTTGTTACCTCTTCCAGTAGTCGAGCTTGGTAACATTACTTTTTTAAAAAAATCATCTCGGCCAATTTATATATATATAAGCTAGTTTATAATTTTTCATAGCTTTATTAAAATGTGAACAATAGAGCAATAAGCTCTTGTAATTTTCAAAGGAAAATTTATGCATTACTTAGACACAATAATAATGGTATCTTGTAAACCATGCTTATGTCAGATCATCTACTACCTTTGCTTATGTAACAACCAAATTAAAAATGTCAGGTTGTAGGTTGCACCTAATGTTTTAGAACTCTATCAATATTGGCCAATTCTATGAATATTCTTCTAATAGTCACATTTCTGAATGATAGCTATTCAGCTCTAGTATTCTTTGAAAAATTACCAAATGTTGGTGAATATCAGGAAATACTCCAAATGTACTAAGTAATTACCAATATTGACAAATTTAAAATCATTATTCTAATATACTCCAAAACAAGCTTAATATCAATTTTAGATTTAGTATAGTTTTATTGATATTGTAGTTATTATTTACATTATTTATTCACAAGCTTAATATAAGTAACTAGTTTTGTATATTGGAACATTGAAATAATTGTAATATAAGTACAACTAAGATATATAGTTCAATTAGTACTTTATAACTTAGCATTGCCCACTAGAATGGAACTCGTGACTTGAGCTTTTCAAATCTAAAATCTTACTACTAAGCTAACACCTCATTATTGAAGGTTGTTATTTTTGATATTGAATGCATAGTGCAAACATGTTTATGGTCACTTTGGCATTTTATGAAATTTTAAAGTTTTTAAATTTGAAATAAGTTTTATTATAGAATGTTTTAATTATCTTTATACATATAGAGCATTTAAGTATGCCGAATAATAACCCAAATGTTATAATTACTCAAAAATTATTCCTGAATCACCAATTGGTTAGCTTCCAAAATAGATATACAAAAACCGAGTTGAAAACTATGGTTGCACCAAACCATATTGTTAGGTCTGCCTTTTTCGCATCGGTAAAACTACCCTCAAACGCGCAACATGTTTACAGCGTGAGCCCGCAGTGGGAGGATGGGATGCAACGGTCCTTGATAAAAACCAAAAAGGAATCTGAGCAGGGATCATGCATGTCAATATATTATCCTTATACTGTAAAAGAATCCAATGCAATGCAATTTGGACACTCTTTGTCCTTTGATTGCAGCAAGGGTGCGACAAAAGCCATATCATTGTCTTCCACAGCTGAGCAGAGCAGAAAACAATAATGCGCATTCCCCGGACCTTTCATTTTCTTAATCTTCTTCATCTGCCAGGGCATGAACTGGGACTGACCCTCTTGCTGCTAAGAAATGGTATTAATGGGCTCACGTGCATTATCTTGTTTTCAAAGTATGTCAGCTTTCATTCTCTTATTCGTGATGGATACTGACCATTACTTTTTTTTTAAAAAAAAAAAGGAAAACAGAGCAGAATTTCCAGCCCCATCTATTGTAGCGGAGAAAAGCCTTATTACACAGTAAAAATAAACATACTATGCGTCTTACTGTGAATCATGAAAACAGCAGTTTTACAAAAAATGTTAATCGGGCATGGGCAGTATTCCATGGAGTTGTGCATGTGACACAACTTCAGCCAAGATATCATCTGCTCCGTGTTTGAAGATGAATCCCATTCCAGTCAGCTTCTTCTTCCATGGTGCCTCAGCTTCAGCCTCAGCCTCAGCCTCATGTTCCTTCTCATCCGCTCTGCAGCATCACAAATCACAAACAAACAAACTCCAACTGATTTCCACACTGTTACGATCCAACCTACTAATTTTAGTCTTATTTAGAACGCTAAAACCCAATTGCTTACTGAATCTCAACCTTAAATGTGGTAATCTGCGGCAAAGCATTCTACAGTAGCTTGACCAGGACGGAGACGCAGCAACACAAATGTGTCTGCCATTTGCAGAATTGTCTTCCATCAGAAACACTTGACAATCGCAGACGTCATCAATGTGGACAAGAGGCATTATGCCACCCATCAAGTCGCAGAATATTTTCAGTTCCACGTACTTGTCCTTGCCTGTACAACAAATATTTCGTTCCGACAAAATGAGCGTGAGAATGGTTGATGATGATTTCATTGAAATTATCCAAAGTAACATTAATGTTTAAGTGGTTCAGAGTCAATTCTTTTTAGCATCAGCAATGCACCCTGTTATTTAGTTTTAATTAATCGGGTAAGTTTATGCACCTGAACAAGGACTAAAAATAGCGCGACAAGAAAAGGGAATTTGTCAAGTGATGAAATGGCCTCCCACGATGCCCGGTGCAATGGATACAACTTCGATTCCGTTTTCTTCACCGTATTTGAAAGCCGTCTGCTCCGCCACCGTTTTGTATATAAAATACAGATGTGTTTCCACCTGCAACCAAGCCAAATTAGCTATCAGACCTTAAGTTTTCTGTTTGTTTAAAAAATTTATATAGTTTGTTAAAACCGGAAGCGCTGAATTTTCATTTAAAAAAATTCCTTGTTATGGTCATGCTGCCGTAGGCTAACTCGTTAGGGAAGGGTTTTCACCATGACTTTTTATGGCTTGAAGATATATTGAAGGTTTTCACCATGGTCATTTATTTCTGAGGCCCCTGCTCTACCTAAGAGAGCTATACTTTCTCCTCCTCAGAAAACGTCAAGGATGTATTTAGTTACAAGAATTTACCAACAGGTTCGACTTGTGTGCAAAGTTTTTTTAATATCATATTCCTTATAATGTACAATTATTCATGAAAAAAATGCTTACTTTCTTGAACTCCGGGTGAACATGATTTTTGAAGAAGGGTATGCTGGTCCAGGTGGATTCTTCCAAAGCTCTCTCCAAAGTTTGTTCCGCTTGCATTGGACATGCTGCAGCAATTGATGATGTGTAGACAACTCTTTTCACCGTTTTTGCTTTGCTGCACGATCTCAGCACATTCAACACTCCTTTCTCTGCTGCTTCTATAGCTTCATCCTACAATTTGGTTACACTCTTTAAATTTTGAATACTGACGGACCAAACGAGTTTCTCTCCTAATCGGGACTGAGCCCTCTAGCAGTTTGATTAAAAATTACCAGTACCACCTAAGTTGGGTTTAGCGGGTTATGGGGTAATCGTTTCTTCTGAAGAAGATTCGATTTACATGGCTCATGGATGGAGTAAAAATTTTTTCTTTTCATTATCATCTTGTTAAGCAGGGTCTTTGAGTCCTCGAAACAGAGGTGGATGAGAGAACCCTAATAACTATTTAAATCACTGCAAATGATAACAAGCAAAAAATTTTTTTTACTAAGAATAAAGAATTATGCCTGAAAATGGTATGATGCACGTCTGAAATGTCTGAAATGAACAATGGACTGCCAACGTGGAAAACGCCATTGCAGCCTTGAATGGCGGAATCAAAAGAATTTTCATCATACAGGTCCGCCTTGAAAATCTTGAGTCTTTCTGCAGCGCCTTCCAACGCCAAGAGAGGCTGCGTTTTCTCAGAATTGTCTGCTTGGCGCAAGCATATAGCGGCGACCAGTCCATGAATTAATAGTGGTTTAAGAATTTCAGGGAAATCCTAAAACTAAGAAATCTAAAAATTATATCCATGGATTCATGCTATAAAACACAGACGATTTAAGAAAAATGACAATATTACAAAAATTATATCACCAGGATCTCTCAGAGTAGCATGAACTCTGTAGCCCCTTTCCAAAAGAGTTTTGACAAGCGAAGATCCAATGTATCCAGCTGCTCCAACCACACATACCGTTTTAGCCGTAGTTTGTGCCATCTCCTCTCAGAAAAATTAGTTTAGTCTCTGCACAGCAGCTGAAATGGTATGGTTTCAAGACACAAGACGTGAAACTGAATTATAAACACAGCTATAATGGATCTATCGGATAGTTGGAAATTGGAATTTACCCGTAAAATTGCTTTCCAAAAGCTTCTTAGGATTGGGCAAGGTTACCATTGTTCCCAAAGCCTATGATGTGGTATGGATGATGTGAATTTTTCATTGATATACATGGATAATGTGTCATCATGCTCATGAATGTGTTTTATGTTGACATGAATGCATACTCATGTTGATGATGTCAGATTGCGACTTGCATACACTAGCATCTCTTGGAAATTGCGAGGGGGTGTGACTAGCACCATCCAGAAGGCACTCAAGCCTTCTCGAAAAGAAGAATTGCTAGTAATTTGATGCTATTGGAAAGAGGGTGGTCATCTTGAATGCTCAAGATCAACTAGAAGGCATTAAGATCTTTCAGTTGCGAATAATTGCTTGGAGAGCATGGCTTCTTGATAGCAAAGAGTTGTTTGGTTGCAAATTCTAATTGAACTACGGGGCTGTGCATTTATTACCCTCCCACACAATCCCTATCAAAAGGCACTCAAACCTTTTAGAAAGGTTTAATTGCTCCAAGATCCTAGCTTCCAAAAGGTAGTGCACCATTTGAATGCAAATTCTCGTAGAGCTGCAAGGAGGTGTGACTAGCACCCTCTTGCACTTCCAACTCAAAAACAATTGGACCTTTTGGGAGAGAACAACTGCTTGTAATTTGATGCTACTGAAAAGAGGATGGTCATTCGGAAGACTCAAGATTAGCCAGAAGGCATTAAGACCTTCCAGTTGCCAATAGTTGTTTAGAGATCATAGCTTATAGAAGGTAATGGGTCGTTTGGTTGCAAATTCTAGTTGAACTATAAGAAAATGCAATTAACACCCTCCTGCAGTCCCTACTGGAAGACACTTAGACTTTCTATAAGGGTTCAACTACTCCAAGATCCTTTTGAAAAGCAGAGGACCATCTACATGCAAATTCTAGCAAAGCTACGAGCAGGTGCGACTAGCACCCTCCTACAGTCCTAATTGGAAGGCACTTAGACCTTCTAGAGGAGAAAAATTGCTTATAATTTGATGCTACTAGAAGGAGGATAGTTATCTAAAAGGCTCAAGATCAATTAGAAGGCATTAAGACTTTTTGGTTGCAAATAATTGATCGTGGCTTCTAGATGGTAGAAGGTTGTCTAGTTGCAAATTTGAGCTGAGCTGCAAGGCCATGCGACTAGCACCCTCTCATAGTTCCTATTGGAAGGTAATTAAACCTTCTAAAAGGATTCAATTGCTTTAAGATTCTAGCTTCCAAAAGGTAGAGGGCTATTTGGATGCAAATTCTAGTAGAGCTATGAAGGGGTGCAATTAGCACCCTTTCATAGTCCCAATCGAAATGTAGCTAGGCATTCTAGAAGAAAACAATTACTTATAATTTGATGCTACCAGAAGGAGGATGGTCATTCAAAAGGCTTAAGATAAACTAGAAGACATTAAGACCTTCTAATTGCAAATAATTGCTTAGAGATTGTGGCTTTTGAAAGGCAATGGGTCGTCTCATTGCAAATTTTAGTTGAATTGCGAGACAGTGTGACTAGCACCCTCCTATAGCTCTTACTAGACGACACTCAGACCTTACAGAAGGGTTCAATTGCTTCAAGATCCTAGCTTCTGGAAGATAGAGGACCATTAGCACACAAATTCTAAAAGCTACAAGTGGGAGCAACTAGCACCCTCCCATAGTTCCAACTGAAAGGTACATAAACCTTTTGGAAAAGAAGAATTGCTTGTAATTTGATGCTACCAAAAGGAGGATGGTCATCCAAAAGGCTCAAAATAAACTAGAAGGCATTAAGACCTTTTAGTTAAGAATAATTGTTTGAAGATTGTGGCTTTTGGATGACAAAGGGTCATTCGGTTGCAAAATTTAGCTAACTTGCTAGGCTGTGCGACTAGCACCTCTCACCATCTCTAGAAGAGCACACTCAGATCTTCTAGTAGGGCTCAAAAACTTTACTTTGCACCTGTTGTACCTAAGACAACTATACTTTGCAAAAACTTTACTTTCTTTTCCTAAAAAAAGTAAGGATGTATTTTGTTACAAGAATTTACCAACAGGTTCGACTTGTTATTTGTAGTGATTGTTGAAACGTGCAATGCATTCAGATTTGCTAACGTTTTAACTTAGCATTCATGTGTACCCAAGGACAACCTTAAGTGCCACAGGGCATAGTTGCCAACACAGAACACCGTAATGCAAACGGAAACAGAAAACAAAAGGGTGCTGATAAAAAAAACCGGTTTATTGATAAAAGGACAAGGAAAAATCAAGAAAAATGTGAGTAAAACCGATACTGTTTTATAGTTAGTAGTTTTTAGAATAAAAATAACGTGATATATTAAAAGAATTACAACGAAATTAATAATGGAGGCCCATGAAGACGGCTGACAGTGAGGCAGTCGCCGCCAAAGACAAGGCAGCCAAAGCTCGTGGGGAAGGTCCCTCAGCAAGCCAACAAAAACATTCCACGTGGAAGGCAGGAAAAAGAGCTGAAATTGTCTCACATGAAGATGAAGAAGAAGGAAGTATATACATAAAGTGGACACTGCACCTCCAATATAAGACGGCTGTGACATTCACACTCACATATGCAAACAATATTAATTGTAATAATTGAACTAACCACTTAGCGTAGTTACGTACGATTTTTGATAATGAATGAGACCTTTGTCATATCCACTGTTTTTGTGGCTGGTGACGCACCTGTTCCGTTAATTAAAAAATCATTCCTATCCACCAGTACTGTCACAAAAATTCCAACTCTCCACTGCTATTACATTTAATGGAGGTGACCATCAAGCCCATCTAATTGCATTTCACTGCATTTCACTTAAGGTAACCTTAGTAACATGTTCGATTCTAGTAGGCAACACTAAGTTATAATCTTCTATGAATCTTGAATTATAAACTTCTGTATCTATAAATTTTGAAACATACTTGTATTTCAACTATTTCAATTGTAATGATCCACTTGCATTGCACCTTAAAATGCAATTACTTAGTACTTACTTATTATTAAGGGTAGGTGAACATGATTTACTGAGACAAGTATGTAAGGTTTTTTTAATATCATATTTTTAATAATGTATAATTATTCATGAAAAAAATGCTTTCTTTCTTCAACTCCCGGTGAACATGATTTCTCTGCTCCAGGTGGATTCTTCCAAAGCTCTCTCCAGATTTTGTTCCGCTTGCATTGAACATGCTGCAGCAATTGATGATGTGTAGACAACTCTTTTCACAGTTTTTGCTTTGCTGCACGATCTCAGCACATTCAACACTCCTTTCTCTGCTGCTGCTTCTATAGCTTCGTCCTGCAATTGGTTACAATTTTTTGCTCTTGAATGCTGATGGATTAAACTGGTTTCTCTTATCATCAAAACTGAGCCGCGCTATCACTTTGATTAAAAATTACCACATATGTTGGTGTCAGCAGGTCATGGGATAATGGTTTCGTCTGATTAAAGAAGATTAGATTTACATGGCTCAGGGATTAAACAGTAAGAATCATTTCTTTTCATCATCATCTGGTCATCTTTTGAGTCCTCAAGCATGAGTGGATGACAAAAAGCCTAATAACTATTTGAATCACGGTAAATGATATAACAAGGAAATGCACCTCTGAAATTCCTGGAAATGACGTTCGATTGCCAACGTGGAAAACGCCATTGCAGCCTTGAATGGCGGAATCAAAAGAATTTTCTATCATACAGGTCTGCTTTGAAAATCCGAAGTCTTTCTGCAGCGCCTTCAAACGCCAAGAGAGGCTGCGTTTTCTCTGAATTGTCTGCTCGGCGCAAGCACTTAGCAGCAACCAGTCCAGGAATTAATACTGGTTTAAGAATTTCAGAGAAATCCTAAAACTAAGAAATCTAAAAATTATATCCATGGATTCATGGTATAAAACACAGGATTTAAGAAAAATGATAGGATTAGAAAAATTATATCACCAGGATCTCCCAGAGTGGCATGGACCCTGTAGCCCTTTTCCAAAAAGGGTTTTGACAAGCAAAGATCCAATGTATCCGGCTGCTCCAACCACACAATACTGTTTTAGCCGTAGTTTGTGCTATTTTCTTTCAGAGGAAATTAGTTTAGTCTCTACACAGCAACTGAATTGGTACTGTTGTTGGAAAAAAAATTATGCAGAAAATGTTGGCAAGATGGCACAATAACCAAAGTGCACAAGGAATCAAAGATGCAGAAATAAATCAAAACTGACCTTCAACCATTGATGCCTTTGCAAAACTGATCTCCAACCATTGATGCCTTTGTGTGAACTTGTTACAGCATTTGTGATAGGGATCAAAACACTGTCAGGATTTCTTCTGTGCCTTTGTTCTCTCATGAAAAAATATTTTATAGGCTAGAAAAATGTTAGTTACCAAACTTTGGGTTTAAACGGCAAATATGAGACCACTATTATGGTAACAACTACAAACTGTTATTTTCTCGTAATGCTTACTTTTATAGAACCATTACAAATCATTGATTTTTTCATAATGGTCACATTTATAAAACCGTTATAAATCATCATTTTTCTCATAAACAATTACATTCTCCCATTTGGTGTCCATATTTAAATTAATATTCATCAAACCCAAATTTTAATAGATGAATACATGAATCATGGCAATAGTTCCTCTAAATGTGAGTATTATTTTACATGTATTATAATATATTATCTCTTAAGCTTAATTCCTTATATGGTAACTAAATTTTATGAATAAACCCAATGTTCATTTTAGGTCCTACCATATGTGAATTTTTTCTAATAACTGAATATGAGAAAACATCATAACTAAATAAAAGTTTTATTAAGACTATAAAATTGTACATACAAATTACATTATGGAACTAAGTCCCATCTAAACTATATGATCCTTAAATGACTTTGGTGACATTCTTTTTGTCAAAGGATTAACTATTATCAATTTAGTACTTATATGCTCAATGATCACTTTATTATCCTTAACACGTTTCCTTATGGCTAAGTACTTTATGTTGATATGTTTACTTTGATTGCCACTCTTATTATTCTTAGCCAAAAGACAGCAGCTAAATTACCACAAAACATTATTAATGGCCTAGATATAAAATCTATAATTCTAAGGCTCAACATAAAACTCTTCAACCATACATCATGTCAAGTAGCCTCAAAACAAGAAACAAACTCTACCTCCATTGTGGAAGTAGTAACCAATGTTTGCTTTCCACTCCTTCAAGATAGAGCTCCTCCTTCCAGCATAAAAACATAACTAAATGTTGATTTTCTTGAGTCAACATAGCCAACAAAGTCTGAATCAAAGTAGTCAATTACCTCTATATTGTCAGTTCATCTATACATAAGCATGTAATCTTTTGTACCTTGAAGGTACGTCGTCATCTTCTTTGTAGCCCTCTAGTGGTTAATGCCTGGATTACTCTGATATTTACCCAACATTCCTATAGCAAATGCAATGTCAGGTCTTGTGCAGGCTTGAGCATACATTAGGCTTCTAATAGCTAAAGCATAATGAATGTTTCTCATTTTTCTTTTCTCTAAATCACTCCCAGGGCATTGGTTCAAATTGAACTTGTCATCCTTTACAATGTGTGTTATACTTGGTAAATAATCTTGTATCCAAAACCTCTCTAAAACTTTATTGATATAGGTTTTCTATGATAGTCCCAAAATACGTTTAGATCTATCCCTATGGATCTTAATGCTAATGACATAAAATGCCTCATCCATATCCTTCATGTTGAAGTTCTTAGAGAGAAATTGCTTCACCTTATAAAGAAATCCATTATCATTGGTTGTAAGAAGCATATCAACCACATATAGGATAAGGAAATAGATTTTTCTTACATTGACCTTCTGATATATACATTGATCCATTATGTTCTCTTCAAAGCCAAATGAAGTGATGACATAATGGAATTTTAAATACCATCAATGCGAGGCCTATTTCAATCCATATATGGATTTTCTGAGCTTGCATACCAATTACTCATCACCACTAGAGGAAAATCCTTTAGGTTGTTTCATATAAACCTCATCACCATTAAGGAATGCCATTTTTACATCCATCTAATGTAATTCAAAATCAAAGTGGACAACTAATGTCATAATCACACAAAGGAAGTCCTTCTTAGATACAGGAGAAAAGATCTCCATGTAATCTATTTCTTGTCTCTGAGTGAATCCTTTAGCAACAAGTCCTGCCTTATATCTTTCAATGTTGCCTAATGAGTCTTTTGTTATCTTGAAGACCCATTTGCATCCAATGGTTTTTACACCATTAGGCAACTTGACAAGATCCCAGACTCCATTAGATGACATACAGTTCATCTTATCTTTTATGACACCATACCACAAGTTAGATTCCTTACAACTCATGGCTTGTGAAAATGTTGAAGGGTCATTTTTAGCTCCTATGTTATAGTTAGACTCCTGTAGATACACTATATAGTCACTAGGAATCGCTAATCAACTTGCTCTAGTAGATCTTCTTAATTTTGGTTCATCATTCTCGTAAGGAGCATGATGTTCAAAAGGTTGTTCAACAAGTTCTGGTATCTATTATTCAACTGGATCTACTACTTCTTAATCAACAATATGTGGGACTTCAATGAGTATTTGTTGTTCATCACATGTTTGAGATCTAGGTGTGTTTTGTATAATAATCAGTCTTTTACTTGAAGTAGAGGGTTCAACACCTACATGATCTATCTTTGGAACAATGTTCTAGGATCGATTACTCCCACTAATCAAGTAAATTTCAAAAAATTTAGCGTTCCTTAATTCCACAAACCTAGTAGTATGTGATGGATTATAAAATCTATATCCCTTAGATTTTTTGGCATACCCAACAAAATACCCACTTGTGGTCCTTGGGTCTAGCTTCTTTTCTAATGGATTATAGATTGTTACTTCAGATGGACATCCCAAAATGCATATATGTTGCAAACTCAATTTTCAACCTTTCCATAATTCAAATGGTGTCTTTGAGATAGCCTTGGTCAGAACTTGGTTTAATATATACATAGTCGTCTTGAAAGCTTTAGTTCACAAGGACTTAGGAAGCTTGAAGCTGCTAAGCATACTCTATATCATGTCCAATAATGTTCAATTTCTTCTTTCTACCATACCATTCTAGTTTGGAGAACTAGGCATAGTGTACTAGATAGCAATCTCATGCTCTTGAAGAAACTTAGAAAATGGACTAGGCATTCATCCATCATCAATATATCTACCATAGTATTTACCACCTCTATCAAACCTCACTATCTTTATCTGCTTATCACACTATTTCTTTACTTCAGCCTTAAACACCTTAAAGGAATCTAAAGCTTAATTCTTGTTATAAAGCAAGTAGAGATACATATATCGTGAGTAGTCATCGATAAAAATAATAAAATATCTTTGACCATACACATCCATATCTAGACTACAAATATCTATATGTATGATCTCTAATATTTTTGAACTCCTCTTAGCATCTTTCTCTAACATATTGATCTACTTTCCTTTTATGCAGTCCACATTAGTGTCAAAGTCAATAAAATCTAGGGTACTAAGTACTCCATCATTTACTAATCTCTTTATTCTTTCAGTAGAGATATGTCCTAATTTACGATGCCATAACATAGAGGATTCTTCATTCATAATGCATCTCTTAACACCAGCACTCTCATACGCATGCATAGAAGCATAAGAAGTTTCATTTTGTAAACTAATTTTGAAAAGACCATTTGTTAATGTACCATTTCCAATAAGTTAAAATCTATAATATAAAATGAATATAGTATCTAAAAAATTAAAGGAAAATCCTAATGATACAATCCTTGAAACAAAAATTAAATTTCCCAAAAAGCTTGGAATATAAAATGTCTTTTCCAACTTTAAAACAAAACCACTACTTAAAACTAATTTGCATGTTCCGACTACCTCAGCATGTGAGCACATCTTATTACCTAAATATATGCACAACTCACCTCCCACTATCCTCCTTAGGTTTTGTAGCCCATGCAAGAAAATAGTAACATGGATTGTAGAACCAAAGTCAATCCACCATGTGTTATGGCAAACAATAACCATATTAGATTTTTTTTTAAAAAAGTGAGAATTGCATACCTTTCTTTTCAAGCCATTTCTGATATTTAGGATAATCCTTCTTTATATGTCCTTTCTTCTTGTAGAAAAAGCATCTAGATTCCTTCTTAATATCAACTTGTGTAGGCACTTTGCCCTTCAACTTATTTTTGGCTTGCCCTTTATTCTTTCCTTATGTAGCCATATGTACACTCTCTCTTGCCTAGAATTTGGTAATTTATGATAGGGACAAAAATTGTGACACTGTCTTGATTTCTTCCAATAACTTTTTTCTTCCATCAAGAACATTTTATAGCCTAGAAAAATGTTAGTTACCAAACATTCAGATTAAATGTCAAATATGAGACCACTCTTGTGGCAACCATTACAAATTGTTGATTTTCTCGTAAACGGTTAAAATGGTTTCAATAGACAAAACATGAAACTGAATTATAAACATAGCTATAATGGATTTATTCAACATATGAAATCTACTTGTAAAGATTTCTTTCCAAAAGCTTCTTTGTAGAGTAGGTATGACTTGACATAGTGCATACAAATTAAATGCTCTTATATTCCATTGTGCTCTTTTACAAATAGTAATAAAATGATAAAGAAATATGAATGGTTAACTGTCTACCCCTTGCATACAAAAAAAGTAGTTCATTTTTATGACCTCTACTTCACTGCATACTTATAAAGCCCAAGCATATGTCAAATCCTCAACTAGACCACTATTGAATAATGTGTCCAAAAGAGTTGTGGTAGCCATGTTCTTTTAATACGATACCTTTATTGGAATGCATCTTAAGTATGCCTTTAACTACCCATGCGTGATGAATGCATAATATAGCCATGCATGGTATACACCATAATTCATTATGAAGGTTTTGCTATGCCAAAAATTTCTAAGTATATGAGTATATGTCTATATGAATGTTCAACCTTTTACTTTGTAATGGAACTACATATCACTATTCTATTTACTTGGATGAGATTAAATTCATTTTTTATTTTATTTAAGAAAATGTTCCTAGGTTCCACTCGTAGCAACTAGTATGCCTACACCTACTGGTAGGTAGTGGTGGTACCCAAGGATAAGTAAGCATGGCTAATGATGGTCATCAAATATGCATGAGCTAACACAATGGATATGCATGGGTGTTAAGGCATAATAGAGACAATTCCCTTCTTTTGAGATAAGTGAATTCTCATTCTTCTCATAGCTGAGGAGCCCAAGGCATGGGTTCCTAAATAAGTTCATGGATTTGGATCATGGGCTCCATCTTGACTTCTATGTCGCATGCCTATTTCATGCCATGCCATGTGCATGATATATATGTCATCATCATGATAGCATAACATTGTAGACTGGTCATGTCCTTATCCTGCATTGTGCATAACATTGATAGTTTGGCCACTCTAGTGCTAACGTATTTTCCAAACTAAACAAGTGCCAAGTTTAGCTTCACCTGCAATTACCTCACCTAGTGTTGCAAAATGGAAATCACTTTCACACAATTGTAGATGGGATCCTTAACCCATGCTAACACTTGGTATACCAACAACTTTACAACATTTTCCCTCTATGTTGGATGCACCTTGTTCAACAACTTTGTCACATTACTAGTAGCAAAGGTCTTAGGTATGTTCACAAACTTGTGCAATTAGTCTAGTGGAAAATATAGAGCAAATGTGCATTTCACCGTGCACTTTTACTATAGAAACATGCAAGCCATGCATAGAAAATTTTATAAGGATGGCATGTTGTTCACTAAGCTCACACAAAACTTACACACAGTTGTAGACCCTTGTACATTGATGATATCACCTATTTCTATAAAATGCAACAAAAAATGGTCACACCTATTGTAGTGATTTGGATCCTTATTCTTCTTTCTCTAGAATGGAAAGAAAATCATGTTTTCTATAGCTGGTCAACCATGGAAAAATGGGAAACTATAGAGGCAACATTATTCATAGTGATTCCAAGTGATGTTTTTCACTAAACTCATACGAAACCTACACACAATTGTAGACACCTACTTGCACATTGATGTTATCACCTATTCTTGTAAAATGCAAAAAAAAAACAACCAGACCTATTGCAGTGGTTTGAATCCTTAATCTTTTTTCTCTATAATGGAAAGCAATTAGGATAGGCATCAATAAAAACATCAACCAACCATTACACATTTGATCTCACCTATGCTTTTAAAAGATTTATTCTTGCTTTGATACAAAGGTGTTTAGGTGTTGGTACATATTTGAATCAATGCTAACTATCCTTGTTTATGTGGGATAAAGTGGCTATAAGTTTTGTTGAATCTCCTAAATGCTACAGTGCTTACAAACATTGTAGAAGTAATGTTACAATGCTTGGTGGCATCATGCTTGAAAATATTACATATTGTATAGTAGTCTAGTATTTACATCATGGAGATTGGTACTAGCATCATGGGAATAGCATAGGATAGACATGCTATATGTAGGGCTAATGATTTGGGATGTGGAGCCAAGTCCCAAAATTATGCCTTCAACTCCATACCATGTAAATGTAGAGAAGAATAGTTTTTCTCCACTTTTTTTCCTTGGAAACAATATAAATAATATTCACATAAATACCATCTTGGGTTCTGCAATCCTATTTCGTTATTCTTGGAAATGAATCGGTGATAATCAATAATGGTAGAGTTGTGTGGACGATGGTCAACAATCTCAACAAGAAACCAAGAGATGGTGATTTTATTTTCCTATTTTGTAGTAGACCTGTGATGATGGTAGACATAGGATTGGAGATAGCAATGTGTCTACTAACACATGACAATAGGATCTAGAAGCTTGTTTCCTCTCTCTCTCTCTCTCTCTCTGTGCTGCAGTGTTGTAGCAATTGATAGCAACAGTTGCAGCAATTGACAGCAACAGTTGCAGGTACAGGTTCTATAGTTCTATTATATTTTTGACAAGCAGTGCAACCACAGCAGGGTTCTCCAAATAGGGAAAAATTTCCCTCTCTTGTGCTAGTGATGGGGCACATTTTTTCTATGCATCAGAGACATGTTAGTAGGCCCCTTCACCTAGCCTCTTCTCTCTCTCTCCCTGCTTTGGTGGCTACAGGCAGTGTTGGTTGTGACAACATCTACAATGGATTGGCAATGAATGGTGATAGTAGCCAAGAAGTAAGGAAAATTTAGTTTGGTTACCTTTCGTATTCTTGAATTAGAAATACTTATTCCAATTAAAATTATCATTTTTTTACTATTTTCAAAAGGCCACATAGCTCTCTCTAGTTGAGACTATTTCTGGGTTTCTATACCCATATGGGAGGTGCCCTAGGAATAGTCTCCTCAAAAAATTTTTTCCGTAGGTGTTGGTCAGACCAAAATGTATGCATCAATAGGATTAGTGAATTTTATTTATATTGTTGGACAAACTCAAGGTCAACATCACTTTTACATGACATATAAGTACTAAGCACACTGATGATTTTATTTATTTTCTAAAATGTCTTCTTCTTTTCACAGATGTGAAGATGTCAAAGCACCAATCCCATAGGAGTGAAGAGTGGTATATACTCATCCAGATGAGTATGTACTAGAATTCACCTTCATCCTACATCAAGATGAATATTTGTGATGGTGTGATCTGGAGGGCAACATCGTCTTGCCCCTCGATCAATCTGTACCTAAGATGTTGTTTCAAACTCTTAAGTAGTTGGGAATTCTAGATCTTCACAAGGAATATGTTGTAAATGGTTATGAAACTTAGGACTACGGTCCCCCTAAAAAATAATGCAAGCAAGATAGACATCAAGAGAAGCATCATGAGGCTACGAAGGGAGAACATTTCACTAATCCTTTGTTTCTACTAAATTAAGATGAGAATGAGGATCATCCCTTTGAAGGTTCTCAACATGAAGATTCTTCATCCCCTATTATTGGTAATGCTACTGTGGCCCTGAACCTATGATCCACTATTCATAAACTATGTTCAAGAAAAAGCGATAGTCAAAGTAGGCACTCAGGTAAACATCACAATGGCAAAGGATCTAAGAATGGAGGTTATAATGAGCGAAAAAGTGATGATAGATACCATAGTGGTGATGGCGGTCCACCTTTCTCTCCATCCTCTTCATCTGATTCCAAACATTCCTTGGAATCGGAATCCATTCATTGATGGAGTACCATGTTAGAACTATTTAATGATAATTATCAGACATACTCCAGAGTGTCCAAACTAAGAAGAAAAATCTAAGGCTAGAAACAAGGAATACATGAACCCTTGGATGCTTCCATGGGAAGATATTATTCTCTCTTACACCAATGCCCTAGCCATGGTTATTCTTAGAGGGAACAACTTTGTCACATCATAGATGGGCTCAGAGCTAAAACTAGAAGAACTCTTGGATTATGCCCTAGGGAGATTGTCTGAATTAAGAGCTCATTAGATCCAAAGGATAATTTAGTAGGTATCAAAAGAAGAAGATGAAAGTATAGAAGAGTATAATAAGGATCCTTCCATCAAGAAATGGGAGGTCTGATTTTGTAACGAGGAGGATTCATCACTCGATGAAGTGGTGAATAATAAAATTTTGCCCATCCAAAAATATGTTTATGATATTTTTGCAAAGGTTGATAAATTATGGAACTCTTTGAATAAAAAATTCCAAATTATTATGAAGATTGTTGAAGAATCAAAAGAGCAAAATAATGATCATAATAGTAGTAGGCGAAAAGAAGCTAAACGTGCCTACCAAAGAGGTAAGGGCAAAGTTGTTACCGTAGAGGAAGTTGTAAAAATTGACTCTAATGATGAAACTAGTTGTGACATCTATCAATACAAATATCCAAATGGATGTTGCCCTATGGTTTCACACTTACAAGAGTCTGAGGTGTATGCATTGAATCCTCAACTAGCACGTAGGCAAGAATCTAGGTGATTACCTTATCCTCAAGGCAATCCAAGGTAGTTCCACCAACAACAACAAGCTTACTACCCAAGTGGAGCTCCACCACAACCATATGAACAATACCAATATTGGCACCAACCATGATTGTAGGGAATGCTACCGCCAAGGTAGAAGTATCCTTATAAGAAACTAGATCCATACGTGTACTATGTTTAGCAACCCATCTCTCCAAGAAGTTCTACAAGCCATGCCTCATTTCAGCATCACTATTATCCTCCAAAGTACCATCAAACACTTTCACCATATACTTGAGGAGAAAACCCATAACCATACCATCCTTTGCATTTGTTTGCATACATCCCTTTTCCCTTAACCCAATTACCTCTTGCTCTATCCATGTAGGAAGAGATTCCTCCACAGCCACATTAATGAAATGCTATGAGGGCTATACATTCACAACTAGCTTTCTATCTTAGTGGTTTAGATAATTGATCCAAGAAAAGACCCTTCTTTTGGTCCAACAGTCCTCTCCAACCCTCACAACCTAGTATGATTATTCATCCTACATCTCTAGTATCCTCATCCTCTGCATCAAATATCTTCAAGTGTCCTTCAAACTAAATGCCACCTTGAGTCTGCACTATGGTGTTAAGTTATGCTATTTCTGATTGAATCAAGGCTGGCAATCTTTCCATGAAAAGATCTAACCTAGGAAGTCCTCTTATTTACCTATATATCACTAGAAATGAGTCATGTAAGGATCTTCTTGATTTTGGTTTTGGTGTCAATCTCATCTTCCATGACATGTAGAAGGCCTAGAACCTACCATCTCTCAAGAAGAGCAATATCCATCTAGAATTGGTAGATCAATCAAGCATTGTTTATTTGGGATTAGTGGAGGACATTATGAGCATAGTAAGTGGGTGGTCCTATCCTACTAATTTTTTGGTGATCAAGGTTGAAAACTACAAAGGTGACTTTCCCATCATTATGGGAAGGGCTTGGTTAAGTAGGGCTAACACACGTATGGGCATAAGGGACCTCTTTTTGAAAATATCCAAGGAAAATGAATTTGAAAAGTTAGAGAAGATGCATATTCCATGCATTGCATACATCGATAATGGATGAAATTGCATGTAAAATATTTGGTCCATCAAAAGTACATACATCAAAGCATGTAATCAGTATGCATAAGAAATAGATATTCAAAGGTGTTTATATGTAGTAACCAAAAAATAGGAGGGCACCCAATGGTTGATAGCTGGCTCAAATAGTAGCACATTATGCATGGAACCAACTGAGAGCCTATCATGTGTTTATGTTGAAAGCATGGATGAACTTGAGCAAGTTCATTACCAACTCTTTCATGATGAAAATGATGATAGCAATTAGGGAGGATTGGAAATCCCTAATAACTTCAAGTAGGAGTCCCTAGAGATGAAAACACTACAAGTCAACATGGAATACACATTTTTAAACAATGGTAAACTAGTCATAATCAATTTCAAACTTTCTCCTAAATAAAAAGAAAAGTTGTTAAAGGTGGTTAACAAATGGTCAACAACCTTTCCTTGGTCATATCCTTAGCTAATAGGAATTGATCCAAGGATATGCCAACATCACATTTACACCAACCTAGCCATGAAGCTAAGAAGACAATTGCGAAGGCAACTAAATACCAAATTGAAGCAGATCATCAAGGAGGAAATAGAGCAACTTCTCAAGGCAAGGTTTATCTATCCCATTGCAGATAGTGAGTGGGTTAGCCTACTTGTAATTATGCCAAAGAAAGATGGCAAGTGGAGGGTCTACATCAACTTCAAGTTGTTAAACATGACAAAATTTAAAGATCACTTTCCATTATCATTTGTGGATCAAGTGTTGGATACCATATCTAGGCATTACTATTATAGCTTCTTAGATGGTTATAGTGGCTATAACCAAATCCAAATTACGCCAGAAGATCATGCCAAGACAATACTCATGAGTCCTTGGGGAACTTTTGCATATTGTAAGATGCCATTTGGTCTATGCAATGCCCCTACAACATTTGAATACTTGGTCCTTAGTATTTTCAAATAGCATATTGGTAGTGGTGTGGAAGTCTTCATAAATGACTTTTCCACCTATAAAGCTATGTTTGAGTAAGCCTTAGACCACCTTGAGAAAGTATTAAAGATATGTGTTGAAACAAATCTGTGGCTTAATTCGTAAAATAGTCATCTCATGGTCCAAGAAGGCATTGTATTGGGGCACTAAATTTCACAAGGTACTAAGGTAGACCCAAAAAAGATGAGGGTCATCTAAGGAATTACACGTTAACCAGAAATAGTCAAAGATGTTAGATCATTCCTTGGACATACTAGCTACTACTGACAATTCATAGATAATATCTTTAAGATCATAAAGCTGTTGTTTTAGCTTATAAAGAAAAATGCTCTATTCATTTGGAATAAGAAGCACAAACATGCATTCCAATAGTTGAAAGAAAGACTTGTAGAAACTCCAATTCTACAGGTACTAGACTAGTCTAGACCATTTCACATAATGATGGATGTAGCTAATTATGCTTTGAGAATAGTGCTTACGTAGCTAGATGATAAAAAATGTCCATATCACATCCATTGTGTGAGTTAAAGCATTTTGGATGCACAAATAAATTACACAACAACTAAAAAAGAATTGATGGTTGTACTGTTTACTCTCAAGAAGTTTAGGCACTATGTGCTCAGCTACAAGGTGTTTGTGCACACAGACCATGGTGTCATCTGCTTCCTGATGAATAAGTTAATGGTGAGACCTCGTATCATATGATGTCTTATGATCTTAAAGGAATTTGATTTCATGATGGTAGATTAGAAGGGGACTAAGAATGTGGTTGCTAACCACATCTCTCGATTGAGATGGAACAACAAAAAAGAGGAGAGCCCAATCTCTAATCATTTCCCAGATAAACTCCTCTTTAATACTATAATCAATGAAAAAATGCCCATAAAACCAAAATGGTATGATGGCATCCTTGATTATCTTCTCACTTAGGAGATGCCACAAGATCTTGACTTTAGAAAAAAAACAACAGTTTCTTCATCAAGCCAAATACTTCATGGAAATCAATGAATACCTTTACAAGGTGTGCCTTGATGGCTTGGTTTGCTAGTGTGTGCTTGATGTGAATCAATTACATGTTCTCTAGGATGCTCATAAGGCCCTTGTGGAGGCCACTATGTAGAGAGGTAAATGACCATAAAAATCCTAATGGTAGAATATTACTAGCCTACAATCTTCAAGGACATCCACCAGTTTGTTTGATCTTGTGAATGGAGGATTCTCAACAGTGGATTTAGCTAATAGAGCCCTTGATATTTGTGGCGTAGACTTCATGGACTCCATCACATCCATGTTCAATGAAAAGATGTATATCATAGTAGTAATTGACTATTGCATCAAATGTGCAGAGGCAGTAGCCATCACTGATTGTACATCATTCATTGCTACCCGATTTATATAACAACATGTTGTAAATAGCTTTGGGATGCCATGTAAACTAATTTCTAATAATGGAGCTAATTTTATAGGTGCCTCTTTTAGAAAGCTAATGTGATGCTTGGGGGTTGAACATAAATTAACAACACCTTATCATCCCCAAGCCAATGGTCAAGTACAAGTAACTTACTAGAAGATCAAAAAGATCCTAAGGACCATAAGAAAATATAGGAGAGATTGGAGCATAAAATTCAATGATACCCTATGGGCCTACCACTTAACATAGAAACTCCCTATTGGCTGCTCTCCCTATGAGCTAGTGTATCCAAAACTTCCAATGCTCCTAATTCAATTTAAGCTTTGTACACTCTCAACAACCAATGACTTGAATCTTGACCTAAGTCTAGCACAAAAAGAAAGACTAAGCAACCTCAACATGCTAGATGAAAATTGATTGGTGAGCCTACATTTGAATGAGATGCACAAGGCATTCAACAAGCAACAACATGACCTAAAGATAAGGAAAGTAAAATTCCAACTAGGCAATAAGATTCTCTACTAGAACCCCACACACATACCTTAGAAGACAAAGTACCAAAAGATGTGGAATGGACCTTACATAGTTGTTGAAACATTTCCTTCTGGGGCCATGACCATATACAAACCTAAGGGTCCTAATAAAAGGTAGTTGATCAACATCCAATAGGTAAAGCTTTTCCATGAGCTGAACCAAGCTAGTGCAACAAATTCCTTGATAGATAGATAATCACATTTAATTTTTAGGATCTCCTCATTCCAACTTAGTCATGGGGGAGATGGCCATCCATGTTAATTATCTATATGCCTCAGTTTTTCTACTTTTTGTTTTCCACATTTTTGATTTTGCAAATTATTTAATTTTTACACCTTTTTGATTTTAAAATTTTTCTTATTTTTACAACTTTATTTATTTTACACCATCATAAGTATGTGTAAATACCTCCTAAATATTTTACACTTTCTTGTATATTTTACTTTGTTTGAGTGTGATTGTCAATCTTTGTTAATAAAACAGGATTTATTGCCAATAGGACATGGATTGCCATGGTTACTACTAGTGGTGGTTTGTGTTTAATGTTTGTTTGCTAATGTCTGGTTTCTATTTTTGAATTTTTGTATTGATGACTTAGTCTTGGTTTCTTTTTCATGATTATAAGTAGTGAGTTGACGACATTTATCCATTCCACTAAATCTATAATTTTTCTTGTTTTGGAAGTTTGAAGTCCCTTCCATTAAGTAAACTTTTAATCAAATAGTGACCTTGGTAGTTTCCAGAATTGGGAAAGATTCAAAGGTTTAAATAGGGTATGACTTCAAGGGGACTCAATACTCTTTGTACGCTTCTACTTACTTGAGTGCTTGGGTGTTTTTCATGAACTTCTTACCATTCAATTTCAACCACTATAGGACGTCAAATAAAGTCTTTGCATGGTGTGGTTTCCAAAAATTCAAAAAAAAAAACATGATGGTAATTCAAAGCACACTCCTTAGACAAATAAATAGGCTACAAGCACTAGTTATGGGACTAGAAAGACATGCACCCATGCCCAAAGGTCCTCTTTCACTTCCTACTTCTCTTTTCTTCCTTTTATGGAATGGTGGTTATTTTGTGGGAGTACTCTTATGTCTTGAGGGGGTGGATCAGTCTTGGAGTGGAGATGCGAAGTCATTGAAAGAGGCTAGTTTTGGTCTAGACTAAGAATGGATCTCTTTTGGTCATTTTAAACATGCAATCCATAAGGGACTTCTTATGACCTCAACTTGGGAATCCATTTGACCTTCTCCATCATCCATCACTGCTATTCATAATTCACCTCACTTTTGGTGACCATGTTTTTCATCCCTTGATTTTTTTGGATGTACTTAAATTTTGCAGTAGCCCCTTTTGGGTGGGTTCTTAACCTTCCTTACCATTAGTCACTTGTGGAGTCCATGGGCTCCTCAATTCAAGTTATGCAAGGGAAAACTAGGCATGTGCCTACTATGGGGAGGACCTACTTGCATATCATTTGGTTGGAATGTTAAGCCCCTTATCCTTGGCATTGTTGCAATCATACCTTTCATGCATCTCATTGTGCATGCTGCTCTATGCTCCTATACAATTTTATAACATTCATTATCTACATTATTTTCTTCAATTTCTTAATTTTCTGAGCTTTAATTTCCTCTTCTACTATTTTCATTTTAATTGTGGCTTTTTAGGCTTCTATTTGACTCTAATTTCATTGAAAATTCCTTGTATTTTCAAAGTTCTAGAAAATTCAAATAAAGTCCATGGTGGTCAATAGCTATGTTAACTAGGCCTAGTCAATGTAGCTAACCCCATCATTGAGGCCCCATTAACTAGGCCTTGTTGACGCATGAGAAAAATACTATAAATACTGCCAAGCACTTTGTCATTTTTGCAATTTCTTTCATAACACAAGAGGAGGTTTTGCATTTTTTAGAGCACAAAACCTTCCCAATTTCATAACCTTCTAATCATTTGCCCAAATCCTTGTATTTTCAAAGTTCTAGAAATGTCAAATAAAGTCAATGTTGGTCAATAGTTGTGTCGACTAGGCCTAGTCAATGTAGCTAACCCTATCGATGGGGCCCTGTTGACTAGTCCTCATCGACACATGAGAAAAATACTATAAATACCACAAAAAAATTTGCCATTTTTTCAATTTCTTTCATACCACAAGGGAGGATGGGGGGGGGGGGGGGGGGGGGGGGGTTTGCCATTGTTCAAATCCCAAAACCTTCCCAAGTCCATAACCATCTAACTATTTTTCCAAATCACTCCATTCTTTGATCTTGTAGCTACCAGACGTAAGCTCTTAGTCGTGGGGGCAACAAATGTCCTATTTTTGACAAATTTTTTTTTTGCCATTTTTTTGACTCCCACAAAGGTTTAACTAGAAACCCAACTATCAAACATCAAGATAGAAGAAGTTAAACCCTTCCAACAAGTTCTGAAAATAGCTACAACCAATAATTAGTAAATAAATCATTAATTAATTAATGATTAATTACTTAATAAAAAAATCAATCTACCATGGTCCAACCTTAGTCAAAGTATAACCATCTAATAGGAAATCTATTCAAGAATTTAAAGTTTTACATTATATCTACTAATCTATGGATGTGTTGTAAGCATATATGGCACTAAAGGAAAAGCATCTGCAAGAAGCAGGACCATCCCAACCAAGGGGATAATGACCAAGAACTAGAAGGGGCCAGGAATAGTTCCTAGAAGAACTAATGGCAACCCATGCAATGAGACCTCTTTGAGAGGAGCCCTAAGTGGAATTTGTTCAATAGATTCTAAAAGTAAAAGTAGCCTTAGAATAATCACAATGTAGAGAGGTACTAGGACTAGCACCAAGGCTTGAAGTCACATTAACACAAGCATGCCTTGACACCATCAGGCCTCATGACATCCAATGCTCAATTCTCCAAGAACTAAATTTTGGGCCATTTTTGCAGCATGCCCTGGTAAAGGTTAAGACACAACATCAAAACTCTTCCACGTGGCAAACTATCACTTCTACTAGGGAGTGGTACAAGGGAGAGACATACCTCTTCTAGAATAATATAAGGTTAGGCTCTATCATTAAGATCAAGGACATCCAAGTGTTCTATTTGGCTAAAGCAATCACGTAGGCACTTGGGTTGCCTAACACAGGAACATAATTCGTAGAGTTGTTGACATAGGCTAGCCTTGAAGCCAAGAAGGAGTGGACTGAGCAATGTTATGGTGTCAACTGTAAGGAGTTGAACACACTTACAATAGTGTAACACATCTATTTCAAAATTGTGGCTTATCACCTCAATCCAACAGTGAGGCCTAGTAAGGTGACTGCTTTTTCACCCATTCATGCACCACTTTACGTAGGATATTTCCTATAAACCTTCCACAACTAATCTACTTAGATATTGAGAAATATTTCAAAAAAAATGAATGTGGAAGGAAAAACCTACCCTTTTTGTGCCTCATCAAGAAATTTTGCAAAAGGAAAAGAATCATCTACTATGCCAATGATACAAGCCAACATGCTCCTGTGGCTTTATGGTCCAAAATGATGAAAGAAAAGACACCTGCCACCACCAAAGAAGTAATGTCAAAGGTTCACGTAGTCATTGAGCATTTGCACAAAATCTAAGAGTAGCTCTTGCATGAGCAAGAACAAGTGGTGGTGATTCATCTGCATATTAACCAAAAATGAGTCACCTAAATGAGGTGGCTCAAACAATCAATCAGAAGGAGAAAATTGGGCCAATATTATTTTCCCAATGAATGAAATTGCCTAGAAGATCAAATCCAAGTGCCCGAGTAGTGATGGTGTCCTTATCACAATACCATGTATTCCAAGTAATTTCTGGAAATGTCACTTCCTTTTTGGTGTGTTTAGGAAAGGCTGAGGGGGCAACTGTATTGGTGATGAAACACCAGGGGTAGGAGATGGATACTGAAGTAGTCATTGACTAAGTAGCTGAAGCACTTAATGCACCTATGGCATCTATACTTGATGTAGCTGCACTTCAAGATGTGCAGACGTCTATAGGTACAATTAGTGAGAGATTAAATGTAGCTTAGCATGAAGAATTACTGGATTGATTAGTAGGGACTAGGAAAGTAATTTTGGATATCTTTGATATTCTAGATAACATCACTACAACCTAGTTAGGATTGCTAGAAGCAAGGGGCAAGTGCATCATTTTTGAGGGGCAACTTGAAACAACTCAAGCACACAGCTAACACTTGGCCATGGAGATTGTTGAATTGCATGCTTGGTTTGCTAACCTTGTGCTCCTTAGCCTAGTAATAACGATAGATGAAGCTTTCTAATAGCTTCAAGAATAATTTAGGAAGGCTGAGGAGGAAGTAGTAATGATCATTCTTCAACCAATCTATACTAGAAGCAAAGACATATTTATTTTAGAAGGACTTGGTTTAGATGCACTAGGAGAAGGAAGTAGTGACCATAGAAAATTATCACCTACACAATGTTAATGCCGAAAAAGAACAAATGTAAGAATTCATTCATCAACAATAGGAGCAGCTTACCAGGGTGAATATTAAGTTGAGGATATTAGTCATAGAGAATCAAAGCTATCTATGGAGGAAGTTTGAGCCTTATGCTAGAAGTTTATCATTGAGATTGCTGCCTAGAAAAATGAGGCTCTCAAGTTTGAAATAGTAAAGAATCACTACAATGGCCAAGTTGCCTTGTAGAAGGAGATCAATGAGAAACACATTCAATTGGCTAAGGCAAAAGTCAACGAGACCCTCCAGCAACTCCAACATGGAAGAGAGGTGTGGCAACCCATCATTAATGGAATTGATGCCTACAACAAAGTGAAGATCTACCTAAAGGAGTTTTAGATAGAGGAAATGATAGAATTCATAGAGATGGCCAATCTTCATTATGCAAACTTGGTAATGGTGACACCTACATAGCCATAGTTAGAATTAGAAAAACAAGTTAGCAACCCATACTTGCTGTATGAGGCCAAGTTTAAGCACCACGAAGACACCAAGTAGAAGCTTGAGACAACAAACGTTAAACTCAAAGTTCTCCATGCATAATTCATAGATCAAAGATCTATCATCAAGAACTTGGCCAAGATAATGAATGATTATGAGGAGCTAAAAGATTTAGTTAGAGCATTCAACATCGAGCACAAATAATTTGTTGCCTAGTTTATCAACAAGAAGGAGATGATCCCCATGATGACCTATTTATGGGACATTCCCATTCTAGCCTACATTAGAGATGTTGTGTGGACTATGAATAATCCCCCAAGAAAGGAAGAGAAAATGAAAGCATTGTTGGATGCTTTCCATTTGCCACCAGAATTTATAGCTACAATAGGATAGCCATAGTTTTCTTGGTCATCACACATGCCTAAAGCTGATGAAGGTTCCTTAGAACCTCAAGATCCACCACATCCTAGGATTGTATGATCTTCACGACCATCTTCATGCCATTAGAGCATGTGTTGTTAAAAATTTTATAGAGTCATGTAATGGTGTTCAATTTTGTGTCAGGAACACCATAAGTTTTGTAATTGGTTGATCCATACACTCAAGCACTCAGTTTTTATCAAGTTAATATTTTTTTTTGTTAAGAGTCAGTCAATAATCCCATACCTTCCTAATTTTGTAAAAGAACTCAAGGATGAGTTTTCATTCAGTCATGGGGGTATCATGAGTCATGGTTGGCTGCATTGACTCAACCTCATCGACTTGGCCTTGTTAATTGGGCCCCTTTGATGAGGCCTCATCAACACATCATTTCCTACATCAACTAGGCACCATCAATACATCATTTCATGTGTCAACTAGGCCCCATTGACACAGGGTCTACTTTTGTCTATAAATATGAGCACATCGACTGAATTTATGGCATGTCTTGTCATAGTAGTAGTAGAGCTCTTGCAATTTTCTCATTTGAGAGTTAAAATATTTTTTCGAGTGCTCACAGTGGGATTCATTAAGTGTACAAATCTTTATTTAAGCAATGTTGTACCTAAGCATGATAGTATGTGTGGCAATAAAGATGAGCTTTTTGATAAACCTTGTAACCTTTTGGATATATTAAATATTTCATTTATGCATTTTATTTTTTTATTAGTTATTCAATATTTTTTAGTAATTAAGATAATTAAGATAATTGATTAAGATAAGATAGATAGATTAAATACATAAGCACGACTACTTTGAGTGTAACATGTATTCGCTTGGTAATCCCAGTAGCATTAGTGCTTGGTGCACCTAGTAGCATAGTGCTTGGTAATCTAGCAGTGGATACATGGGTTCAAGATATGTATAGAAAGTGGGAACAGATGTTTGTGTTAGGATTAGTTAGAGACTAGTTAGTTAGTTAATTTAGATTATTCATTAAATTACTTTATATATCTCTCTCTCTTCAAGTACCCAAAACATAAAGCATAAAATGATAAAAATAATATGCCTCGATTACTCTTAATCATACCATTATGCTTCACAAGTGTAATTGATAAAACAACAAATAACCTTAGGGCAACCATCACTTCCTAGAAGACCAGTGTACCAGAAACTGTAAAGTCCACAAAATTTGACTGGATTATGCTTGAATGCTTTGTGATTCGTATGGTTGGGTGTAGGGGTACCTCACCACTCATCAACTATCCTCCCATCCCTCACTTATATATTTCATGCTACCTTTAATCTTGTTTAGCATTGTTTAAGTCTTTTTCAATCATGAAAGTGGACTCAAAGGATATAACTACGAAGCATTCATGCAACACCTCCCTTCAGGTGCTTCCTTGATGGAAGTTGAGTAATGGCTATAAATCCTATAATTAAATGTGTCAATTATGCACTATGACACTTACAACACTTTTTTCTTACGACAAGTATACCCATCATTGGAATAAAGATGTTTATGACATGAGCATGCTATTACAGATGAACTATTATAAGTCATTCCATAGTGAACTAGTCTTATATTCAATGGGAAGCTAAGACTCACATTGCAAGTTATTAAAGCTAATGCTACTAGAACTATGGATAACTAATGGATCCACATCTTAGATTGTGAACTTCAAAATCATAGAAAAGTTCTTGGTTAATGGAAAGAAAAGGATGTATCATCAAGGATCTTTGTGATAACTTGATAGGTCTAATCAATGTTATTAAACCAAGGTACATTTTTTGCCTTTCATAGCCACCTTGATCACAAGAGGTTCATGATCTTATGATCATGTGCATTCCATGTGGTGAAGGATGAATTCTCATGTTTGGAATAGTAGAATCAAACAAAATCAACATGGCTAATATACCAACATATAAAGGATTTACTAGATAAAATCTCTAACTTCACATGTAAGCCTTTAACAATGCTTGCCCTCTCCAGAGAAAGATGGAGAAATGATCATGAATGATTCTCTAGGGATCTAGTCATGGCTACATTGGATGATCTAAAGAGACCCTAAACAACATGAGACTAGAGGATGAATGCACTTCATACAAAGCTCATGAACCTTTAAATGATACATATGAGCCTTTGTACATACAAGATCTTCAAGATTAAATGGTAGAAGAGGAGACTAGCCACATCTTGTCATCTAATCATTTAGATGGAGGGCAAGAAGATAGATAAGAATGATAAAGGATCACTTTACTATGAAGGTTCATGATTAGGTGCTATCAATTAGGGTGTGGCCCGAACTCAAAATGGTGACCTTATTTCCAAGTTCTAGCACTTGCGTTTGTCTAGTCCTTCTAGTGGTGATGAAAATGCCTCTTTATTTGACTAGGATGATTATCCTAGGTTAGATAAATTTGTATACTTTTCAAGGGATGGACTTATATTTGGTGCTAATGTATCACTATTTTTTGAGAATTCATGGATATTTGGTTAATAGATTTCTCAAGGGAAAGAAAGGAAAGTGTCTACTATGAGTAGGATCCACTTATCAATCCTTAATGGATTGACATTGCAAGTGAGTAAGGTAACACTTATCTCCCAGTGATTGTGGTGGCTACATTGAATAAGGTACTTGATTGGTCTTTCAATTATGTGAATGTTGACTCTTTGTGCTTTAAGGTTTGGTCATGACAAACCCCCTTCAGTTCATCTCATTTATGTCTATAATTTATTATTTTTGGTGCTCTAATCATTCTTCCACTATTCTAACCCCTCTTTCCTAGCTTTTGATTCATAGGAATGTATAAATGGATTAATTGACTTAATCCCCATGATTGCAAATGTCACTAAAGGTAAGTTTGTAATGCTCTTCTTGTCATGCTTGTTTGATGCTTTATTAGATTAGTTAATGGTGATTTGGGCATGTTTCTAACCTTGTGCATGAATTTGGTGATCAAGGAAGTTTAAGGCTTAATCAATGAAGTTAGGAATTTCCTCATGTTTGGAAGAGTGCACTAATGCATCCCCTGCATCAATGTAGGGGCATCAATGCCCCTACACTAGTGTAACTTCCTTGCACTAGCAAACTAGTATACATGAGGGATCATCTCAAACTTATTTTCATACTTTGTCATTTTGTTTCTTGCTTTCCTTTGCTTCCATTTGGTCACAAACAAGTAAAAACTATATTAGATTTTCACCTCATAGGTTGTATTAGTAATATTTTTACATGCATTATTCTTGGTTCTTTCTTATCCAAGGAGTTCTAATTGTGGTTCAAGCCTAGTGACTTATAACTTGGTCATGCGGAAAAGGCATCAATTCGGGTATGTATTCAATGCATTTGGTAGTTATATAAGCATATTATATCTTATTTGTATTTACCCATGCATGTCATGATATTATAGTTGTGATAATATTTCTTAAGTATTAACAAGGGTTGTATTTATCATTGTTTTCATGCACAATTTTTGCAATGACAATATGATGCCTAGGAAACTTATTTGAATTTTAGCAGTCTTCATAGCTCATCATGTTATGATTATTATTATTAAAGTTTCATAGAAAAAGGAGGGATGAGGTTGAATAATCTTAGGTCTTCTTCTATGAATTCATGCATGAACCGCTAGCTCTTGAGGAAGAGAAATGAAAAGAACTCAAATCTCCTAATTTAGAACCTATGGAACTTGCTTCAAAAAGACCTCTACTTAAAAGCATATTAGAAGGCAAGCAATCATATTCTTTATCTTTAAGTTGAGCATGTGCATAGAAAGTAGCTGAACATGTATCAAAGGAGCTAGTAGAAGATGAAGATGATGAGCTAGATTCATGGATGTACATGATGTCTAGTAGCAATTGATTCAAAAAGAAAAGAATTAACATCAATTAAGCTTAGTCCTCCTAAGTTCAAGGAGTCACTACAATAGATGGACTTCTATGAGTACATCATTTAGTCCTTCACATGATACCAGCATGAGCTAAAATAATTCTATCAAAGGCTTACAATGTGTAATGATGGAAAACATTGGTCATTGGAAATACCGAACAAAAGTTTGTGTACATAGTTCTAACCTCGAACCATGCTAGAGAGAAAACGAATCCGAGGTGCCCTGAACGTTCTTGTTGATTAGACAGGGACTTACTTGATTAGTAAAAATTTTGTGATATTTAGATAACAAACTAATGGTTCTTTATGAGAAGATATAATATTGTTAACTTCAAAGATAATTGAAAACGATGTAATTGATTTAAAGCAGTTTTCAAGATTCGTGTGAATATAAGACAAGAGATCAAATTTAGAATGTAGGAAATCCCAAGATCTAGGATTCAACTCACAAACCAAATATATTAGATACAATGATTACAAGAAAACTTCGATTTAAGTGAAGTACATGCCAACAACAAGAAGGTTGTTCAAAGATGAAGCAAGCAAAGGTCGATCTACCTTATTCTGGTGGATTTGGGTACAAGGAGGTTGGTCCCAAAGCAGAATGTTCGTCAAATAGCTATTTCTGACCAAATGTTCTTGCCAATTATCTTCGATGCTCTTGCGATTACTGATCCTCTTTGTTGTATTGTTAGTCCTTGCTAAAAGTTATCAATGATTTCCAACGGAAGGAAAAAATCGCTCACAAAGAAAACTTGTCAAACCTTAGGAGAAATTTTTGCCCACCCTTTGATCTTCATCAACTAGGGTATTTATAAGATTAGGTTTAGGAGAAAAACACAGTTTAGATGATGCGTGTCCTGAACCTGCATAATGCCGTTGACTTGATGTGTTTGTTGCTAAAGCTTGTGGCTCTATACTACGTAGTGCATCATAAACCACTCTTGTTTGGGTTTTGGCAGTAGGCTATTCTTTGACTATGTTGCGATATGCTAGAGAGCGTATCATGACGTATGAACTACTGATGCTTGTATTATACTACTTTTGTCTTTGTTTGTATTATGTTGCACCATGCTAGATTATGCCTCATAGTGTAATTCAATGTAAAATAGTGAACCTGCAAAAAATTGAAGTGTTTTCATCGCGCTTGCTCTGTTTCTGATCAATCCTCCTGGGGTTTCATTAAGCCACACTGCATAATGTAGTGTAATAGGCCCCTTAACCAAGAAAGAAAACCTGTTGAAATGTGCGGCATGCTGCAGATCATTGCCTAAGCCTTGAGATTTTTGTTGGGTCGTCAAATTCTTGAATTTTTTCCATCTTTGATGTTGTGGTGGACTGCTCTTGACATTACGCTACGTAACATGATGCTACGCCATGTTGCGTAATGCAGCATAGTATGCCAAAAGTTGAGATTTTTGAAACATAGAAAACTCACAAAGTTGAAGGCTTGCGACTTTGCACCCATCATTTTATTCTGTCTTTTGAAATTTAATTGTACTGTGCTATGCCTTATCGTGACTCCTTGCCTGAATCCCTAGATTTTGCCGAATTGTCGAGGCCTTAAAATTTTTATGGTGTTTCAATGGCCCCTCTTTGTTGACGTTTAGAGGGCTTGCCCAAAAGACGTCGACAAAGAATACGAAACATCAAAGAGGTAAAGGCACAAACAATGTCCATATGCGATTGCTCAAATGTCACCCTGTTAAACCTAGAAGTGCAGAGGAAGGGTAGGGAAGAAAGCATAGAAGGGATTTTACAGAAGTAAGAAGAGGGAGGTTTGGGGAAGACTCAAGCATGTGAACATGAAACTTTCGCGAACAAGTCATTATGTCCTTCCGCGAATGTATTTGCGAGAGGTTACACTGTCATACTGTATATGAAGGGCTTGTGCGGATGAATTGCATTACCCCCGCGTGGCCTGGATGAGTTGTTTTACATCCATTTTGCCCATTTTTTTAACTACATTCCACTAGGCAAGTTGTGTTACGCCAGTTCATGGACATGATGATGCAAAAGAATTTGATTAAATGTTCATGCTCTGTACAAGCAAAGCAGGGGCTAAAGGCAATCGTGAGGATGAAAGGGGGAAGAGAAAGAAGTAAGGTATCCCATGGAGGGAGAGGTAGGATTTGCACTCCTAAGTAGCCAGGCTAATCTAAGCAACAACTTCAGAACACTGTGACACTTCACCCTCTAATGAATGCATTCTCAATCAACGCTATCGTAACAAGTAACCTACAAAACATAACAGAGAGCAGAGCACAAAAGCAATCATCCTAATTGCTAAGGAGGGAGGCTATTGAAACAAGCACTGTCCAAAGTGAAAAGGAGAGCATGGGCCGCGAAACAGGGATTGTCGCAAGGAGCAAGGATCCCAATGTTGATGCCACAGTTCATGAAACCATTGTCGATAGCTAGATTCATCTTGCTCAAATGACTGGGCAAAGAACAAGTCAGATGAATCTGCTAAGCTGGAGTTTGGTGACGGCGATGGATGGAGGCCGTTGAGACTATGGATGACCATAGTTTCTTTAGGGCCCCAAGTGGAAAAGTTGATCCTAGGAGCTACCACTATAGGACGGCTATCATAGCAACATCTCTAAGGGGTCAGTAGCATGCCTTTCATCATGTCCAAGGAATTAGTAGGATGCCGGTGGGGTAGCGGCGTTACGTCTATCCCAATGCCTTACCCATTCCATCTGGTAGGGATGCAATGCAATAGTGATCACGCTCGCTTGTTTTGTGGATTATCTATTAGCAAATTCCAGTTTTGAGTCCTATTTGACTATTGTGGCTAGTTTTAAGCCTCACCAGGTCATGGTCCCAGTTTAATGTCTAGGCAAACTGAAACGTACTAGTTTTACGTCGTAGCGGATGGTGGGAGAGCTAGTTTATGGTCCCAGAAGAATCGTAGTGTGGGTGTCAGTTTCATGTCATGACCTAGGGACAAGTCTGTGCTGGTTTAGTGTCTCAACAGATGTGTACTTACCTTGTCAGTTTCATGTCATGGCGGACGATCAGAAACTTTGCCAATTTAACATCTTGGTGGACACATGAAAGGAATGCTAGTTTTACATTGTAGTGAATGTGTACAAATTTGCTAGTTTTACATTGTAGCATATATTTATTACCTTGAATTTGAGCTAAGTCAATGTTTAGACGTAATACTACTTCAAGTACAGATGATTCACTGGGTTTGGATGCTTGTTGCCATCGATATCTGCTAACTTGAATGATCTATTGCCATATGTGCCAATGACCAAGAAAGGGCCTTTCCAGTTTACGGAGAATTTGTTTACTGGTTCCCGAATGGCCTTGAGAACTATGTCTCCTTCCTTAATCGATCGTTGATGCAGGTTGTACCAATGCTTCTATCTCTATTTTTCCTAATATCTTTCGATGGTGTCAAGTGTCTAGATGCGTTTCTCCTCCACTGAGTCTAAATCCATGATTCTAGACTCGTTGTGTTGAGTCTCATTTATAACTATGGAGAGGACCATTCGTAATGAGGGAATCTTTAATTCCAAGGGCAACACTGCTTCGGATCCAGAGACTAGGTTGTAGGGCATCTTTTCTATAGCTATTCTGCACGTCGTACGATACGCCCATAGCTCGTAGAGAATTTTTTCATGCCATCATTTTTTGTTATTGCTGAGCATCTTCTTAAGTAGATTAATAATTACCTTGTTTTTCACTTCTGCTTGACCATTTTCTTGAGAGTAATAAGGTGAAGAAAAAGATTGCTTGATACCAAGATTATCGCAAAAAGATTTGGTTTTTGTACTTCTAAATTGTGGCCCGTTGTTAGTCACAATAGTCATAGGGAGCCCAAATCTAGTTACAATATTGTCTAAGATGAAATGGCAAACCTGTTGAGATTTAATCTTCCATAGGGGGATAGCCTCAACCCACTTCATGAAGTACTTAGTGGCGGTGATAATGAAACTATGTCCTGCAGAAGATTTAGGCACAATGGGATCTATGATATCAAGTCCCCATCGTTGGAATGGCCAAGTAATCTATGTAGTGTATAACTCAGTTGGTGACACATGTATTAAGTTTGTGTAATGCTAGCACATGTCACATGTCTTGACTTTGGTAAGGTAATCCTTTTTCATGTATGGCCAATAGTACCCTAGGCGTCTGATCTTAGCGACCATGGCTCACGGGGCTATGTGTCCTCCACATAGCCCCTCATGGACTTCGCTAACTATTCGTTGTGCTTGGTCATTATTAACAAAGGTTAGCAATACCCTATTGAAAAAGTGTCTGCAGAGAGTACTATCTCCAATGATGACATATTGCCTAGCACGCTTGCGCACTGCGTCCTTTTGTACATGCGTTAGCTTGTATGGTGGTTCGCCATGTAGAAGGTAAGTCTTAATGTTGTCATACCATTCTAGCGTTCCCCCTATGCTTAATGAAGAAATCTACACCACTTGAATGACAGGATCTGTACATTCCATCATTAAAGTAGGCCAAATGGTAAACAAGTGCGGTGACACGTTTAGTGCCAGTGTTGCCAGTGGATCGGCCACGACATTTTCGTTACGCAGCACATGTTGGGCATCGATTGTCACAAATTATTTCAAGAGATCTTTAACCATATTGCAGTAGGACTGTAGATGCACATCTTTGTAGGCATAGACTCCTATGATTTGATTGATGATGAGCATCGAATCACCTCAGATTGTCAGGTGTTGAACGTTGAGTTTTCTGGTCGTCAACAATCCTCTGAGGAGCCCCTCATACTCTGCCACATTGTTTGTACAAGGGAAGGCCAGGTAGTAAGCCAATGTATACACATCCTCAGGGGCAAGTGTAATAATGGTGGTAGCATAGCTACCTCTAGTAGTTGAAGCTCCATCGAAGAATAACATCACTTCGAGACCTGTTGAGACAGGGCTTAAACTATGCACATGCTCATTTGGGAATTCTGGCTCTATCGTAGCTTGATCTTTAATAGGCGATGTCGCTAGCTGGTCAACTATAGCCTAACCTTTGGTGGATGATTGGACAACATAATGTAAATCAAATTTGGCTGTGATAGCCTTCCAACGAGCTATCCTACTACTTTCATACAAGTTGTTTGAGATAGCCTGCAAAATGTTGCTTTTACAAATTATGTTGACCTGACTGCAGAAAAGATAATGCCTACATTTTTTAAGTGCGCAAACCAATGCCAAAAAGTTATGCTCCACTTCATTGTACCTTGTTTTGTACACAAATAGAGCGTGACTAAGGTAATAGATAGGGGTTTCTGACCCATTGTTCCTTTTTTGGCAAAGTAACGCAGCTATAGACGCGTTTGAGTTAGCTAGATAAATGTAAAAAGGTTGATCCCTTTGTGGCAGAAAAACTATTGGTAAGTGTTGTAGCTTCCTTTTTAAGTCATCGAATGCACGTTGGCAGTCATTGGTCCATTCAAAATTAACACCATTCTTAAAAATATGTTGCATGAGCTATAATTTATCTGTTAACTTCGAAATGAACTGCTTGATAAATTGTACTCTGCCCTGCAACCCACATAGTTCCTTAAGGTTTGTAGGTGGCGTCAAATCAACGATGGCTTTGACCTTGTCGGGGTCGACTCGAATGCCAGTCTCTGATACCACAAACCCCAACATGCATCCGGTTTTGACTTCGAATATGCATTTCTTTGGGTTGAGTCGTAAGTCATGTTTGAGACATCATTTAAGAACTAACTCCAGGTCTTCCGAATGATCTTATGACTTTATAGACTTGACAACTATGTCATCCATGTAGTCGTTCAATCTCCCTAAGAGATAGTTGCTAAAGATGTATGTCATGGCTTGTTGATACATTGCACCTGCATTTTTTAGCCTGAAAGGCATCATAGTATAACAGAAGGTCCCCCAGGGCGTCATGAATGTTGTGGTTAATTGGTGCTCTAGATTAATACAAATTTGATTATAACCTAAGAAACCATCCATAAAGGATAGAAGTGCATGACCAACTGTTGTGTCGATCAGTTGGTCGATAGTTAGTAACGGGAAATTTTCCTTAGTCATGGCTTTGTTCAAATCCCAGAAGTCTATGCAAATGCGTATGCCTCCCATTTTCTTAGAGAAAACTATGATGTCGAACACCCAGTCTGAGTAATCAACTGTGCGAATGAAACTAACTTGATACAACTTGGTGATTTCATTACGCACCACTAGTGCGATCTCTAGCTTAATATTTTGTGCCTTCTACCTAATTGCTTTAATATGTGGGTCTAAAATTATGTTATGTTGTATTAATCTCGAGTCTAATCCCGGCATGTCTTCATATGATCACAAAAATACAACAGCATTGTTTTGAAGCACTTGTGTTATGTCACTTTGTGTTTGCTGGTCTAGGAGGGAACTAACCCTAAGAGTTTTATTTTCACCCTTGTGCATAACCACAAGGACCTCATTGAGAAGGTCCTCGGTTACATCACTAGCCTCTAGGTCAAGAGTTTGGGCCAAATGTTCTAGCCAGTCTGGGGATGTTTCCAATGTTACTATGGTTGCGTTATAAAGGGAAAGGCTTGTTTCTACTAGCGTGTGATTGTACTATCTAATGATCTCCCCATGCGGGCCTGTTAAGGCTAAGGATGCAGATAAAGCTGTGTCCATTTGCGAATTGCCCTGCAAAAATGCCAAAAATGGAAGTTGTTACATTGTTTTTTCTACGTTAGGGTTGCATATTAAAGAGGCTTCCAGTTTAAGGTCTTAGTGGACCGTTACAAATATGTCTGGTCTGTAAAACAATGACGAGCTTAGCTTCCTAGATGCTAGCATATGAAATAAGATGAAAGATGCAACGTGGTGTGTCTAGCGTGTCGTAAAATTTAAATTTTTGTATAGACCGTAGTTAATGTGGCAAGATTACGAGATGATAAATTATGTATTATTTTAGGGTCATTTCAGACTGTGATCCACATGATATCTATGAAATTAATGCCTTGATCTTCGCGTTTCATGTCATACTAACATCAACATTTCAGGAAAGTTCTGCATCGATCGGGTAGAAAGAAAAGTTAGTTCTAAGCATTTTTTCTATAAACCGGTGGTTCATACTCAAAACAAGTTACAAATATCATGAATTTGGCTATAGCAGCAAAGGAGCTGAAGCAAGGCGTAAATAGACAATTTTACAAAAACTCTTTCGATTGCAACTATGGCACCAAAGGTCAAATGGAAGAACGCTAAACTAGCAAGGATTGATGAAGTGCAAGAGGGTTTGCAGCAGGCTTCATAGGCCAGAGTCGAGCCTCGGGAAGTTACTCCGCTTAACCAGTAAGTCGTCATCCACCCTTTTGCACTACTGTTATATTTGTTGCAGTGTCGTGGTTGTATGTTATCTTCCTAAATGCGTATGTTGCATTGAGCGTTAATATCTGTTTACATAGACTGAGTTATTGTGGTTTGCGATATTACCTTTATCTTCATTTTTGGGAGATGAACCTCATATTGTTACAAGGGTTTAGGTAATGTTGAGTAATGCTGAGCAAACGTAGTGTATAATCGAAAAATTTAAGTATTGTACATGTGGGTAGCATAATTAGGGTTTTGTTTTCTTTTCCTTTATTCCTGTAATAATTACATGTTATGTTGGAGTAATACGCAATGTTGCTTTCATCACCATTGTCAGGGACAGACCTTGCGCTTGTTGCAAGGGCTTAGGAGGTTCTGGTAATGCATTTCCAGTGGAATCTGTAATTTTCTAGGAATCAAAAGAACCCTATCGTATCATGATAAATGTTCATGTTTAAATGTTTTGTCTAATAGTAATATGTTTTTATTGTATAGTATTATGTTAAAGCCCATCCTAATCATTTTGGACATTGTGGGCATTCTATGCTGCATGCATGTTCCCGTGGCCAATGTTCCTCTTCCTCATGCTCGTATAAAGGAGGAGGCGGTGTGGTTCCAAAGGGCATGTAGGTGTTCTTGCAGTTTTTGCTCCATAATTATAGTGTAATCATCTGGTCACATCTACTAGGAGATGTAGCTACTGCTATTCTGAAGATGC
Organism: Gnetum montanum; assembly: GCA_015680685.1. Lineage (NCBI taxonomy): Eukaryota > Viridiplantae > Streptophyta > Gnetopsida > Gnetales > Gnetaceae > Gnetum > Gnetum montanum. The sequence goes on along the minus strand of MNCI01005348.1, from coordinate 220,084 downwards.
TACTGGTTGGTTCAACACAGGGAGTTTTGGTGTTCCTGATAGACATCACGATTGAAACTGTGTGGGTGCAAGACAATGAATAGAGCGCCAGAGGTTTGAGGCATTTGAGCTAGATCTGGAAGATGCCCAGCTTCAACTGTTATCATGCCTACAATACTCTGTTCGTGGCTCGTCATCTCACAACTTACTTCCAGAATCCACCTGGCACTGTGTATTATGCTGGCGGGTAAGTTTTTCTATTTTATCTCATCTCGCTATGTTGTGGTATGCAATTTGCGTTGAGCATAAAGAATTTTAGCTATGGTGTAGATTTTTCATCAATGACAGTGGTCTCCTGGGTAATAATGATACATTGTCATTGACTAAAAGGGCTATAAGTGAATTTACTTCTATTAGCAACATGTGGCCTGCTGTCATGGAACAATTAGCATTTGAAATCCCAGAATACCCAACTTGCTATGCCGACTTTTTTTCTAGATGTAGAAATCTCAGATGGCTAGATAGGGAATGGACCTTGGATCCTCCCCTCACTATTACAGATGTGCAAAGGAAAATCCCTCCGTTTCCTTTGCCATTTGGACCTGGTAAACTTCATTATGATGATGAATTATATCGGTGTTATCAGTTAGTGATGATATGTGAAGTTGTCTCATTTTTTATTATTACCTTGGCTTAACAATTGTTTTATGTGAGCAATCAGGGAATCATAGGAGATCAAAATCATGGCCTCCGGTCGCGAGGCGAGCAATCTCTTTTTCCGCTATGGTAATATAAAGGAGACGCAATGCTGGCTTAGCCATAGAGTGGCTCTAGTTGTTTTGACCAATAACCTCCAGGAGGCTGGACTGATGGACCTGTTCTTAGCCATAACCCCTAATGTTACTATTGGTGAAATGTTGACCCTAGTCAACTCCTTCAGCGAAGATGCTGAGCATCTCTGCATATGCGTGCGTAACGTGCACATAAATTTTGACATCGACACTCAGCTATTCGCTGATCTCTTTGGGGTTCCCTCTAATGGCTTTCCTATAGAGGAAAAGTTAAAGAGGAGCGCCAAGTACCAGGAAGAGATAGAGGAGTGGCTAAGGGTTAAGAAGGAGGTTGAAGAAATTCCTGCCGATGGGATCGAGCTGGAAGTGGCCAACACCATTTACCCCCTTTTTCGGGCCTAAGCCTTTCCCAAAACACTCTCACAGGGGAGATTCCTCACCATAGAACAGGCACAGATTATGTGAGATGTCATGGAGGAGGGAACGAGACTCAATTGGGCTAGCTATTTTGCCGAAGGCCTGCGTGTTGAAATGGTCAAGCTTCGCAAAAAGCTTGAATCCCGTTTCAATGTGCATTTTGCCTTTTTCATAGCTTGGTTCTGGTGTTTTGCCGAGTTTCTGATAGTCCAAAGAAATAGAGTCTAGGTACAGTAGGACCACAGCTAGATTTCCAGACCATGGATTTCCCATATTTTCGGCACTATCTGGTCGTAGGACCCTCTTGAAGGAATCGGGAAGTCGTTTTCTGTAACGACTAAAAATATGGAGGCGCCTCGAACGTGGGCTCAAGATAGGATGGGTGGGGTACTCCCTTCATATACTAGTGATGTGTTGAGGGGGAAGCACTTGGCAACTGAGATAGTGGACTCGTTGGTGCCTCAGAAGAAGCCTCGTTTGACCGAGGAGCCCATCGAGCCATCAGGTGGTGCGAGGCAGAAGATGCAGGTCAAGTTTTAGAGGAGTAATTATCCAGCAGGTAAGCAAAGAAATATGCTAATAATTATAGTTATGCTACATATAGACACTTTTGCATCGCATAATATTTATTAATCTAGGGCAAAATTCTGTGTTAATTGAGGATGTTGTGTAACGACGAAGGAGAAGGTTGTGGAAGGGTTATATTGGTCATCGTAATGTTTCAATTATGTTCTTATATGGAACTTGTTCTACGTAATAGGTGACTAGGACATATACTTGTCAACAGTGGCAACTTGATCCTGGGATGAATTATGGAAGGGGTCATCCAAGATATGATTGATCGCTAGAGCAAATCGATCCTGAAGCGGGTACACCACGATCATTACGCAGAAGTTGTTCCATTGTGGTATTGTGTTACCTAATTATGCTTAATTGCCATTTTATGTTATTAGGAGCTCAACTCAGATGGGACCCGTCGAAGCCTATTGATCTAGACACCACCGAACCCTCATTGGAAATGACTGTCATACCGCGCAGCATTTACGACAATATGCGTAAATGTGCTATATGCTCGAATCGCTCCTTATGGTAATGTCAAAGTGTAAACGTAGATCTTTGGAAGAGACTGCAAAGGTCGGACAAGGAGAGGGTGGCTCTAGGTGATGAAGTGGGAGATTTGAGGTCATGGAACGAATTCCTACAAGCTCAGGGGATGGGCAATGAGGACTAGTAGACGGTTGTTGTAGACTATGCCTGTTATTGGATGGTTGTCCGAAACAGTGTCCAAACCAGCCGTGAACTGGTTAAGAAGCAGATGCAAATGGATCTCCTGGCTTAGAAAAATCAAGATTGGAAGGACTTTAGCGTGAGTGTGCAAGAATGGGGGCAGACACAGAAAGACCAAAAATATGTCTATAAGAGGGAATGTGCTACCTATCATCAACATTACAGGGACTCTGCCATTGAGGCTCAGTCTCTTCGACTATTCCTCGACGTTATTGATGCTTCTAGTGCATTTGAAAAGTTCCAAGAGCAAGTGATGATAAGTGCCTCCCCAAAAAGAGAAATGACTCTTCCTGGGGGGAGACAACCGTCCCTTCCTTCTTTCTTGAACCACCCCGATGGACTCCTGTGGAGAAAGGGAAGGTTATGGCCGGAGCTAATCTAGGAGATGGGGTTTGGTCTAAGCTTACCGAGGATGAAATTATGCAACGTTTGTAGGTTGGCTTAGAATAAATCCCATTTGCTACCGATGCAGGACCGTCACAGGAGAGTTGTTGTTTTATTATGCTTTTTGTCATACCCAGTTTTGATTGCGATGTCAATATGCGCGTTATGTCTAATTGCAGGAACAACCTGAGGAGGTTCCTCAATAGCATGAACATAACGTGGATGATGGTCCTCACGAAGAGGATTTGTAGGGGACAGAGCGTAATGATGATGATCAACACCATGGCAAACAACCTCATACAGAAGAGCCTGGTAGGGAGGGCCACTATCACAAAGAAATGCTGCCTGAAAAAGGTGGCCCCTATGAGGAAGATTTGCTTAGAGTGGAGATTGTGCAGAGGGATACGGGCGATAGTGGGAAAAAAGGAGATGCATAGTGTGGTTGTACTAGCCACAGTTCATTTTTTATGATGGGACAAAATGAAAGACAATATTTTTCTTTGACACTTTAATGCAAATTTGGTCTGAGTTAATGTTATTTTGTTGTTTTCGTTTTATGCAAAGTGTAAATAAATAGGTTTTGATGCTATCAAAAATGGTAGATAATTTTAAGCATGTATCGTAAATGAAGTTACTAGTTTAAAGTCATTGCAGGCTACTAGATAAATCAGGTGTAAAGCGTAAGTAAGATAATTAGTTTTAGGCCATTTTGGGCCTTTGACTAGTTCAAGTGTAAACTGTGATTTAAACAGGTAGTTTAAGGTCATTGCGGGCCATGGATAGTTTAAGGTCATTTCGGGCCTTGGATAGTTTAAGGCCATTTCAGGCCCTAGACATACGTGGGAAAGAATAAAATAAATAACACCAAGTCACCAGTTTTAAGCCTTGGTAGGCTATGATTAGTTTTAGGCCATATCGGGCCATGGATAATTCAAGCGTAAAGCATACATGATTAGTTTTAGATAAAGTTAAGAGTAACCAAGACAGCTGGTGGAAGTGTAAAAAATAAGCATAAGCGTAAATGAGAACAGCTGGTGGAAGCGTAAAGATATATGCATAAGCATAAATGAGAATAGCTGGTGGAATCATAAAGATATATGCGTAAGCGTAAATGAGAATAGCTGGTGGAATCGTAAAGATATATGTGTAAGTGTAAATGAGAACAGCTGGTGGAATCATAAAGATATATGCATAAATTTGATTAATGTTTGTAAAGCAAAAATAGAATAACTGATGAAAAAGTAGGCGTAAACTGCATGGCAGTTAGATAACAAGGTTTACTTGCTAAGTTTGTAATTGCTTCCTGATTGCTTTTATTTTTGGTGATGCGTAAAGGTGAGGGGATTAATGATCCTTTTCCTTCACATCACAATCTTCCTCTTGGAATGGTAGTTCAAACCAAGTTAGGCTATCATCGGCCACTGTTTCGGCTTGTTCGAGTATTTGGACAGGGGGCTGATCTTCGAGCATTTCGATTTCTAACCCCTATTCCGTTTCTATGTTGTAAATAGCCTAAGGGGTTATTTCATCACTGTGGATGACCACTTCTCCTCCTACGTAGGGAAGATGGATCTCCTGATGGATAGGTCATGAAATTGCCCTCAGTTGAGCCAACCAAGACCTCCCTAGGATCAAGTTGAAGCCAGGCATCTCTTCGACGACAAGAAACGTTGCATCTATGGGAACTACTCCCCTGCCACAAAGTTGATGTGAACCCTCCCTTTGACTTGCACTCATGCCCCATTGAATGACTTTAGACACGATGTTGTCATAGGACTGATTTGATCGATTAGGCCTAGCTTATTCACTATGGGATATGGAATGACATTAGCGGCCGCCCCATCATCTACGTGCACTCTCCGGATCCGATGTTGGCCAACCCGGATGGTGATGAACATGGGAACCATTGTCACGTGACCCTTTTTTGGGTCATCCTTAATGGATTTATCGTAAAAGGTCAACAGGGAAGGCCTAGGCTTCTTAGATGTAAGAGGAAGCATAATGGAATGAATATCTTCTTCATCCGCTGGCAGGCTTTCATCCATGGGTATGGATGTTAGCATACAAATCATAGCCTCACGATGTTTCTGTGATGTCATGAGTAAGTCATAGAGGCTCAATGTTGTATTTTTTTTAGAGTCTATTTGTCTTGCGTAAAGGCATCAAAGAGATACTACCCACGATCTGGCTGCCTGTCACCCTTTTCCTCTTCCATTCACCCAAAGAGACGAATTTCTTAGGGAGGAGTGACATTTGGTTAGGGGTTGTGTTTCTTTTGGCTAGGAGGGGATGGTTGTGTTTGTGTGACTTTGTTGTTTTTAGCAAATGGGGCCAAGGGCACAGAAGCGAGGGGTTTAGGCTAAGGAAACCATAGTTTAAGATGGTCCTTGGCCATGTCGATCATCATACCCCCTCCACCTTTTTTGTCTATTTGGGATTGAGGGGTTGACTTGGAAATTTTCCCCTGCACAGGAGGAGCGGTTGATGGTTTTGGCACCCTAATGATAAAGGGTGCCTTGGGCGTAGGAACGAGCTGGGCCACAACTTTATCAACAGCGAGCCATCCAGCATGGATCTGAGAAGGTGCTTGGAGGATAAAAGGTTGCCTTGGAGCACCACTTGTTGATGCTGATGAATCTGCTATTCGGGACAAGCGAGGATGCATTTGTAACACGAAAGGTTGTTTCAGCTGTGCCTGATTATCACCCTCTACTCCTACCATGTTAATTGTGTATCCTGTATTATTTGCATTTAAACGGTCTTAGTACACATGCATGACTTGGTTTTTCAGGTGAGCTGGACTACTGCTATCTAAGATCAGGTCACCTTGATCGATCATATGTTGAATGTCATCTTTCAATGCCTAGCAGTAATCCGTGTCATGACCACACAATTGATGGTAGTTGCAAAATCGGTCTAGCCTAAAGTTGTTAGGAATGGGCGGTTCATTAGGTTGGGCCAAGGAGGGGTTCTTGAGTAACTCACAATGGTGCCTGTGACATTTCAGAGCCTCCTCGGACACCACCTTATGTCGGATATGACCGGTTCCCAATAATTGCTTCAGAAGTTTTGAAGGCTTCATAGGTAGGGTCACGTAATTTGAGCAGTCTTTACGCTCAAATTTTGGCCTTGGTTGTGGAGGTGCTTCGGGGGTGGAAGGAGCTTCTTGATTGGTGCTATTTGAGCTAGTTTTCGGCTTGGAAGACTCTGTAGTTGTTTTCTTGTTGTTGTTTTCTTCTTGGCCCCTTCAGCAACCACCACTACTATCATTGTCAAGGCTTTTCCTTTATCCTTACCCTTGCTATGGGCATTCTTGTAGACCACATACGTCCGATCCTTACTAGCCTCCACTGCGTCCTGGCTGCTCTTAGTCTTAGCGAATGCTTGGCTGAGGGAATGGGAAGTGAGATAATACAGCTTAGACTTGATAAAGTCATTGATCGCTCCCTTGAAGATTGCCAGTAGATGGGCCTTCACGATGGGTTCATGCATTTCATTCAAGGTGGTGCTCGAACGATGTATGAAATTTTGGACCAACTCGAGTGGGTCTTGCTTGACTCCCATGATCTGGTCTAGTGTGACTTTCAGCTTCAGGTTGTACTTAAAACAAGTCACAAACTGGGTTAACAACTCTTCCAAAGTTGAAATGGAAGCGTGTGGAAGTGCTCGATACCAGTCCAAAGCTTCACCCATTAAGGACATAGCAAAGAAACAGATTATAGTATGTGGCCATTGTTGCAATAGTAAGGACCCTGACCTAAAAGTGACTAGGTGGGTGTTGGGATCACCTTCCCTATTGTATTTTGTGAAATGGGGAAGGGGCATCCTAGGTGAAAATGACAGGATAGGGACTTCTAGACTAATAGGATTGTCATGGTAGAGATCCATGACTTGTACTATGTCAAAACTAGCAGCCTTGAGATACTTGACCTCTTCTGTAAGGGTCTGAATGAGCTAGAAGGCTTGGTCCAGACCTGTAGATGATGAGGTTGTTTGTGGAATGACAGGAGGGGTTACACCGGGTGGTGCAATGGAGGTGGTAGCTTGGCCAATGGTTGGTGCTAATGGGATGGTCCTTGCAGAGGGTGTCACTTGTGGCATCCACCACCTGGTAGTTGGGGTGGATGGGGTGAACACCATTGGTTGCACTGTCGGATACACCATTTGTGTAACCGGGGGTACAGAGAACGATCTTGCAACTAGGTTTAGCACTTGCGGGACTTGATGGTGGAGATGATTGGGCATTTGTGCAGGATGCGCAATGAGCAGCATGTTTGGAACCCACCATGCTATAGTGGTAGGCTCTATCATGTGAGTCGGGAGTAGGGTTGGTGTTGTAGGTAATTAAGATGTAGGTATCACGTGCACATGCGATGACGTAGGCGCAGGTGTACGATGAGGTGGATTAGGTAATTGCACCTGCTGAGGAATGATTTGTGACGGACCGTCACCTGGGAAGATAGTAGGAGAGAGAAAATGTAAGCGCGGTGAGTGTGGGTATCTATTAGTATTAGACAATGTCAAAGGCATGGTGACCATGAACAATGGATTTACATGGGATGTCGTGGAGAGAGGGGCCATGGTGAAATTAGCATGACTGCCTCCTTCAGAGTGAGAGTCTAGATCTTCTTGCTCATCATGAAGCGTTTCATCATGAAACGACACCTCTAGTTGTTCTGGTGATGTATTTGCCATCAGCATTTGATCAAGGATCCACTTTTATTGATCTATCAGGGGCACATTAGCATTAGGTGAAGGAATAAATTGCTTCCCATTGCAGTACATGAACACGTACTCTCATTTTTCTTCAAGTTCTTGTGGATACATGGGTAGGTTTGCTGCTAGCTTAGCACAGAGGAAACTGTAGTGTTTCCTACATTGAGCGTGTCCCTCAGGCTCTTTGTTTTGCAGCTTGAGGGAGTGGCATGGTTGCACTGGGCTAATCGGCTACTCAACCATAGGAGGCGTGACTTGCAGAGTCCAAGGGTTCTTGAGGTTGGTAGTGTCAACAGCTATGGTTGATGTAACCATTTTCTACATGATTCAAAAATAATGATGATAAGGGTAAAGATCAGAAGGACAAAGGCAAACTAAGATGATAATCGGGGCTTTCTATCTTGTAGGATTCCAAAGGAATTGTTGAAGCGACCGATCTGCACCACACAATCCCGTAAACAACCTTAGATGTATTACATTTTCGTCGATTGACGATGGGTACAAACAGCTTACAAGACTACCTGTAAAATGTGGATCATATATGAAGGCCCTCCTTCTAGCGCTAGAAAACTATAACAATGAAAAACGTCGGTCGTTGGAATTACCAAACGAAAGTCCATGTACATAATTCTAGCCCCAGATTTGTGCAAGGACCATGTTGTAGAGAAAATGAATCTGAGGTGCCCTGAATGGTCTTGTCGATCAGACAAGGACTTACTTGATTAGTAAAAATTTTGTGATATTTAGATAACAAACTAATGGTTCTTTATGAGAAGATATAATATTGTTAACTTCAAAGATAATTGAAAACGATTTAATCGATTTAAAGTGGTTTGCGAGATTTGTGTGAATAAAAGACAAGAGATTAGATTTAGAACGCAGGCAATCCCAAGATCTGGAATTCAACTCATGAACCAAATATATTAGATACAATGATTACAAGCAGACTTTGATTTAATCAAAGTACATACCAACAACAAGAACGATGTTCAAAGATGAAGCAAGAAAAGGTCGATCTACCTTATTCTGGTGGATCTGGGTACAAGGAGGTTGGTCTTGAAGCAGAATTTCCATCAAATAGCTATTTCTGACCAAATGTTCTTGCCAATTGTCTTTGGTGCTCTTGTGATTACCGATCCTCTTTGTTCTCTTGTTAGTCCTTGCTAAAATTTATCAATTATTGCCAACGGAAGGAAAAAATCGCTCACAAAGAAAATTTGTCAAATCTTAGGAGAAATTTTTTCCCACCCTTTGATCTTCGTAAACTCGGGTATTTATAAGATTAGGGTTAGGAGAAAAACACGATTTAGATGACGCATGTCCTGAACCTACATAATGTCGTTGACCTAATGTGTTTGTTGCTAAAGCTTGCGACGCTATACTGCGTAGCATGTCGTAAACCACTCTTTTTTGGGTTTTGGCGATAGGCTGTTCTTTGACTACGCTGCGATACACTAGAGAGCGTATCGTGACGTATGAACTACTGATGCTCATATTATACTACTTTTGTCTTTGTTTGTATTATGGTGCACCATGCTAGATTACGCCTCATAGCGTAATTCAGCGTAAAATAGTGAACCTGCAAAAAATTAAAGTGTTGTCATCATACTTCCTCTGTTTCTGATCAATCCTCCTAGGGTTTTATTACACCACACTACGTAACATAGCATAATAGGCCCCTTAACCAAGAAATAAAACCTGCTGAAATGCGCGGCATGCTGCAGATCATTGCCTAAGCCTTGAGATTTTTTCTGGGTTGCCAAAGTCTTGAATGTTTGCCATGTTTGATGCTGTAGTGGACTGCTCTTGACATTATGTTGCGTAACGTGATGCTATGCCATGTTGCGTAATGCAACGTAGTATGCCAAAAGTTGAGATTTTTGAAACATAGAAAACTCACAAAGTTGAAGGCTTGCCATCATGCACCCATAATTTTGTTCTTTCTTCTAAAATTTAATTGTACTATGCTGCGCCTTGTCGCAACTCGCCTGAATCGCTTGATTTTGCTGAACCGTCAAGGCCTCAAAATTTTTATGGTGTTTCACAATTGATGGTAACATAACTTTTGTTGGAGGGATTTCTATGTCTCTCTCTACATTATTAAGGTTTAGTGTCATAGGATTCCCAAATAAGCCAATAAATAGCTAGTGGCCATGACCCAACAATACTAAGTTTGAGCTTAAATCAAAAGTCTTGTTTGAGGCCTTTGACATAGATGGAGATGAAGATGTCTAAAATTTCGTTGGTTCATAATTCCATGTACAAAATTCTTACACAAACATTTTTATCCATCAAATAACCATAGAGTATTTTTGATTAGGGGATAAAAGTTGTGGCAATGATGAGAGCGAAACCTCTCATTAATATCTTACTTTTACTCTATGAGGTTTTGATTCATAAGGTTAAGGATGTGACTAGAGATAAGAGAAAGACCTATGACTTTATATGGTTAATTCAAAAACTATGTGAACTAGTGAGCATAGTTAATTCAAAAACTATGAGGATGATAAACTTAGAGAATGTAATGATGGTGGCCTTAAGATAATGTCTAGGGATTTTTGGAGCTATACCTAACTTAGAGGATGAGATTCCTTCTATGAATATATCTCATATTTTTCCTTTAGACTAAATTTGCCAATATTGAACAAGGGTACCATTCCTTCCTTAAGAATCTCATCATATATAGGTATGATGACCTAGTGAATTCATCTTTCAATCTTCTAGTTTTAGCATTTCTTAGAACTAGGAATCTCTTCTTATCAGTGGTATTTGACCCGTTATGCATGTTGAAGATGAGGGAAAATCCACCACAATTCATGTTAAGGGTTTTCTAGACCTTGATAACAATAACTTAGATATGATGGGAGCTATCATGGGTGGTGAGGCTATAAGAGAGCATCTCTTCCAGTTTCTTCCTCCCTTGCTGGATGATCCATCCATGGTCCATTATGATGTCCCATTTTAGTTACAAATCAATTTTCCTTCATTAGTATTTTCTCTTCACATTGATTGAGGTATAACATGTATAACATCCAACATGTAGAGGAAGTCCTTCAAGTACTTAAAAATAAACTTGGTGCTGACCTTTTGGTATGTTAAAACCTGGAGAAATCAAGAATTTGCTATTGTGCTTGTGAGATCTTGTAGGTCTAAGATAAAAAAAATAATATTAAGAAGACCAAGATATGTGCATGAATTGACAAACCAAAATCCTAAAGTCTAAAAATAAAATGCAAGGATTTTAAGAAAATCACAAGGATTTAAGATTTCTCAAATTCCAACTAAGACATTCTAGAAATTGACAAGACATCTCATTCTACTACAAGACATCTCTGCTGAGAAGCACTAGTATTAGAAAATATGTCTTCATAAAACAAGAAATGTCTCAAACTTAGATAAGATGTCTTAGCCAAGATGTCTTGGATCAGGTCAAGACATCTTAGGATAAATGAGATGTCTTACCTATAAGATGAAAAACATAGTAAGACATCTTGGGCTCATGGAAGACATCTTAATTAGTCATTTCTATCCATTGTATGAATTCCAACAACATATGATGCTGACAAGGATATAAAAGAAAGTGATTCCATTTTAGGAAAAAGAGTAAGCACTATTCATGTGATCAAGCAATCATTGTACATATCTTTTGAGAAATTTTGTACTTTATCTTGATATCATTTGTTGAGTTGTTTGATGTTTTGTTAAGATAAAAAATTAGGAATTTGAAGCTTAGTTCATTTTCTTCCTTGATATTTCTATCTTTTATTGTAAGCCTTGAGGGGATGCATGTGCTTCTTGAGAGAAGGCATCCTTTGAGCTTCTAGGAGCTTTGAGGGGTTAGGTTTGTTTTTGAGAGAAAACACTACTAGTAGAGTTTAAGACTTTGTAAAGGTTAGGGTGTCCTTGAAACCACATTTTTTAAGGAATAAAGTTTGAATATGTGCAATGACTCTACCTTTTGAGTGTGGACATACCCAAGTTAGAGAACCACATAGATCTATTGTATAAGAATTAGGTCTCATTGGCTAGAACTTATTCAACTCCCATTCTAAGGTCTTAATCCTCAAGTGGTATTGTAGTGAGGTACTCCCAAATTGAGTGTAACAACTCAAGCGTGGACTACAAAGGAAACATCTTACAACAAGCCATCAATGTTCAATGGGATCGACTTTGCATACTAGGAAGCACAAATGCAAGAATTATTTGAATCATGGAATTTAAAGTATGGTAGTTAATAATGGTAGGATACACTCATTCCATTGATAGCTCAATAGGCACTACACTACCAATAGGTAAGTGATCTAATGATGATAAAAATAATTTTATGTTTGATTTAAAGCCTAGGAACTATCTCTACTATGCTCTAAGAAAACCTCAATTTAATAGAATAGATGGATGTAATACTACCAAAGAAATTTGTAAAGCTTTAAAAGCCGCTTATGAGGAAACCTTAGTGATGAAATGATCCAAACTTCTAGCCTTACAATTCGAATATGATAAGTTGAAAATGAAAGAAGGTGAAATAATCAAAGATTATTTTTCTGGGGCTAATGATCTTGTAGTAGAAATTAGAGTTATAGGGAAAGAGTTACATGATAGTGAATTCATTATTAAAATGATTACAACTCTACCCCCTAAATTTATATCTAGATCACTACCATGAGTAAAATGTTTTAATGAGTTTCTTGATTAATCAAAATTAATTTCTACATGAATAGTTGGGTAGAGAAATTGTTGCACTTTCCTAGAATAAGAATGAGAATAAGAGTAATTAATTTCTAAGTATCTAATCTAGCATAACACAAGTAACTATCCCCACTTCCTAGACACATCCTAAACTTTGTGTAAACACTGCTAGGTTGTCAAACGCTAATCATTTTTGAGCTACCATGTGTCACACATATGTTCAAAGGGGTCATGCTTGTGTAGTGCAACTATTCATTGGATAACATTAATGATTATGAATAGTTGGAAATGTCTTACTCACGTGGAAATGATTATGAATTGTGTAGTGCAACTATTCATTGGAGAACTAATGAATTATACAATGAAAAAAATTGGAGTGATTCGTCTTATGAAGGGGTTTTTCATGACCATGGCCATCCTAACAACACTCGAAGACTACATTCACCTAAGGTAGACAATCTTGAAGAATATTACATCAGTCCTAAACTAGGGAAGGACTCAAGGCCTAAGACCTCCTTGGTACTTAGAAATGATAAACCGAGGAACCATGAGGAATATTATAGAAGCCATGGCTATCCTACCAATTTCTCCTTTTCATCTTCCCCCTGAACTTCAACATCTAGTTCTGACAAAGATGAACATAGGAATAGACATAGAGCTCCATGAAAGGGTCATAGTAAAAGCAAAAATCAAACCCACGGACACACTCAAGGTCATTAACATGAATACAAGTCCCATCATCACCATCGATCAAATAGATATTTTAATCACCACTTGTTTGAAGATGATAATAAACCCATGTTAGTCCCTAAAAGCCTAATGCACATCATAGAGGCCATGAAGATATCTCATAGGCATTGCAAAATACTCTACATTATAGATGGGCTTAGCAATGAAACAAGGGTGAACCTTGGAAAGTATGCCCAAGCAAAACTATATAAGCTCCAAGGCCACTAGGTCAAAGAACTAATAGAGCATCTAGAAAAAGAAGAGAGAGAATTATCTAAATGGGAGAATGCCAAAGCATTTGAGTGAGACACAACTCTAGAAACAACAAGGATCCAAAGAGACAATGAAAAGGAGAACCAATTCTAAAAGGGTGATACAGTCCCAACCATTTCCAATACAGAAATTGATAGATGAAATTGAGGCAAAGCATAAAATAATGACCATATGTGAAAATGAACAAAGTATGAACTTATAAGACACTGTCAAGGAGAGGGTGATCCAAAATAAACCTAGCAATCAAAATAAATAGAGGGCATAGAAATCAGAAATAGTTAAGGATACTATTTGGCAACCAGGGAGAATAGCTAATGGTAACAAGGCCAAAGGATCAACTATAGATAATGAGGATGGATGTGATGTCTATTTATATGATCACCCAAAGGATCATTGCCTATTCTTATCACATCTATATGAGCATTGGTTAGGGAGGCTGCATCCAAAATTCATACAAATATATCAATTTAGATGCATCCTTATTCCACATGGTAATTATGGACAATCCCATGACCCATTGTACTATCCTAAGGGGAGCTATTACTAGCCTCAACACTTTACTGGACCATAGTGGCAAAAATGATAGGTGTGGGGAAGGCCACCATCTAGCCAACCACATCCTCCTTGTCTAGCAAAATCAAATGCCTACTATGTTCAACATCTTATTTCTCCAACCAGCTCTAAATCCTCTACTTCCAATCATCATTATCACTCTTTTGACTACCATCAACCCATATCTTCTCTTGAGGGATCACCACCTCATACTTCTTACACTTCTCCTCACCCTTTGTATTCTCATTCTTCACCTCCTTCTACACTACCATTAGATGCATCGAATGGTTCTGCACCACTGTGCCAACCAATGAATGTAACTTGCACTATTGCTATTAATAGAAGTAGGTTTCCTCCACAACATGGAAAGCATCCCTTCTTTAGGCATGACCATAAGAAGAAGAATTGTACTTCCAAACCTACATCACCTTCTAAACTAGGCCAAGGAAAACTTGGTGCCACACCTTCCTTAGCCCCATCAATAGCCCCCTGTCACCATACCCAGGCCTCCACCTCACACTTCAATATCCAAAGAATTCACCAATGTGAAGGGACACACAAATCCATGTATGTTTCCATCTAGTTAGGAGTGTCATAGTGGGTCAAATTTCCCTCATAATGTACACACATCATGTAACGTACCCCACTAATCTTTCTATAATTAGGTGTGTGATCAACAATTTCTCTACCCAACCACCATACCACCAATAGACACCTAGTGGCTACGCCATGATGGACCTCTAACGTTTCATACATGCATGGATCCTATTCATCCACTTATTAATCCTAGCCACAACCAAATGTTTAGTCATGGGGGTCACCCCCATTCTAATTTCTAGGATTCTTAAGTATCTTTTAACTTTTTGTTTTACACAGTTTTCATTTTACAACTTTTTGTTTTGATATTCTTTGTTTTACATCTTTTTATTTTTCAGGCTTATTGATATTTTCTAATTTTTTTTACACCATCGTTAGTATATTTAATATTTCTTGAATAATATATTACTTTCCTTTATATTTTCTTATGTTTGGTATAATTCTTTACTCTTTTTGCTAATAAGGTGCTAGGTAAAATGGTAATGTGCTACTTGATGGTGGTATGTATCATTTGTAATTTGATTGTTGATGTCTAGTTTCTAACTTTGAATGTCGTTATTGATGACTGGGACATAGTTTCTTTTCATGTAATAGGTAGTGAGTCCACATCATCCACCCATGCACACACTCTATGGTTTTCCTTATTTTGGAAATGTGCAATTCCTTTTTCATTAATACAACCTTAATAAATTTGTGACTTGTGTAGTTTCCAAAATTGGGAAGGAATCAAAGGGTTGGATAGGGTGTGGCTTCAAGGAATGCAATATTCTTTCTGCTTTTCTATTTTCTTGTGTGTATGAGTATTCTTGTGAGCTTCTCACTATTCTATGTCATTCTATAATAGGAAGTTAAATAAGTACTTGCATGGTGTGGTCCACATCCAAGAGAGAGAGAGAGAAAGAGAGAGAGATGAGGATTCAAAGCACATCCCTTGGACAAAATAAATGTGAAAATGCAGGGGACTTTGCATGGTGTGGTTCCCATTCAAAAAAAACATGGAAATTCAAAGCACACCCCTTGGACAAAATAAATGTGAAAATGCAGGGGACTTTGCATGGTGTGGTTCCCATTCAAAAAAAACATGGGAATTCAAAGCACACCCCATAGACCAAATAAAAGTACTATAAGCACTAGTTATGGGAAATGTCTTATCTCCTCTAAGTCCCTTTCTCACTTCCTACTTTCCCTCCATTTGGAATGGTGGTTTTTTCGTGGAAGCATTCTTATGTCCTAGGGGATGGACTAGTCTTAGAATGTGGATGTGAAGTCACCGAAAGTGGTTGGTTTTGGTTTAGACTAAGGATGGATCCTACAAAGTCATCTAATCACAAATTCCACAAGGGGCTACATGTGACCATAATTAGGAACTCCATTCCATTCTCTCTTTCATTCATCTATGCTTTCCATGTCTCACCTCACCACCGATTTCATGTTTTGATTCAATGTTTTAGTTTGATGTGTCGGGTTTCTTAGCTAGTTACTTTTGGGTTTTTGTACTTAACTTTTCATAACCATTAATCATCCATGGTGCCCACAGAATCCTTGGTTTAAAGTTATGCAAGGGCATAAAAGGCCTATGCCTACTTTGGGGAGGACCCACTTGTACATCTGTTGGTTTGGTTAAGTTAAGTTCTTTAACCTTAGACATTGTTACAATCAAATTCTTTTTATTTATCTCATTAATGCCATCCAACTATGTGCATCTTCACAACTATTTTTAGTGAATTCTTTCTTTTTATTGTTGCGGATTTCTATACCCTCTTTTCAGTATTCCTTGTGTTAAGCTTTTTCTAAATTCTATGGACCGCTTCTCTTACTTAACCTATTTGTCAATCTTTCCACTAACATTATCAAGCAACCAATCTACCGCAATCACAACTTAGCTAGATAAAATCAATGATGAGACAAGGTATTCAATTGCTATGTGTTACATCTTATATACTAATCCTAGATTTTGTTGTGATTGCAGTGGGGAGCATGGATTGGAAGTAGGACTGTCTTCACCAAGGATGATGTAGTCATGATCATTGGATCTTTTCTACCTCTCCCTCATTATTTTGGTGCCAAGAGGGGTTAGATGTCCTTTCGAATCAAGGATGTTCTTTCCTATTTTCATGAACACCCAACCTTGTACACAATTGTAATGATGTATGCTTGGGCACTTCTATATTTGTCTATTTTCTCTATGTTGGTTTGCAAGGTAATTGAATATTCCACACCTCCCAATATATTTTGTAAGGGAATTGTTCCTCTTCTTCTATACTCGAGGATGAGCTTTCATTTAGTCATGTGGGTATGATGAATCATGTTTTTCATACACTCTAATATTGAAGTAGCTACAATATTGGGTACACAATATCAGGTATGTAATATCATGGCCCAAGATGTGATATTGTGCATTCAATATTGCAGGTTTACTCCTGGGTCTATAAATATATCCCCCGACCACATGATTGAGGGTAGTTTTTGGCATTCAAGTAGCAAAACTCTTGTATTTTACTAATTTGAGAGTTAGAATATTTTCCAAGTGCCCGTAGCAAGAGGTCTAACTATGATCAGATCTTTATAAAGCATTGATGTATCTAAACACACCATTGTGTTGGAAATAAAGATGAGCTCTTTGATTCATCCTTGTAGCACTTGAGACTTTCTTTCTTATGCATTTATATATTGTGATTTCAAGAAATTTACATTAATGTTATTCATGCAGCAATTAATTTTGATTAATTATGAAACTCATTAAAACACACAAGCATGACCCCTTTCAACATACATGTGACACTTGGTAACTCAAAAATGATTAGCATTTGACAACCTAGTAGTATTTAAATAAAGTTCAGGATGTGTCTGAGAAGTGGGGATGGTTACTTGTGTTAGGCTAGATTAGACAATAGTTCACTTAGCAATTAACTACTATTATCTTCATTCTTGTTCTAGGAAAGTAAATTGATAAAACATAGAATAATAAAAATCATATGCCTCGCTCTAGACTAAACCACATGTGACAAAGCTACTACTAGTCTAGGTCGAAAGATAGTGAACTGTGATCAATGTATAACTATCTAGGTGCCACAACTAGTTCATCCATTGAGTTCGACCAAATCGTGTGTACATGCTCATATTTGTATGGTTGAGCATAGGGATGCCTTGCCACTCCTCAAAAAGAAAATAGAAAAGAAAATTTTTATACTAATGTTTTAGAAGATGTCTCTAACTTTAAATCCAAGTGTTTGATTAGCAATATAGGTGATGTTCATATTTTCCATAGAAAATTGGGCCGCATTAATAAAGACATTCTTCAAACCCTTGTTTCTAAAGATATGGTTCAGGGAGTACACAAAATAAAGGACTTTTCCATGAGTACTTGCAATGGTTATCAAAAAGAGAAATAAACAAAAGTAAGGTTTGGTAAGAAGAACTGCATCTCCACCTCATCTCCTTTAGAATTGCTTGATATGGACTTGGTTGATTCCTCTCAAACTCTTAGTTTGGGAAACAAAAGATATTATTTAACCATTGTTGATTATTTTTCTCATTTTATATGGGTTGCATTTTTATATCACAAAAATGAAGCTTTTGAGCATTTTATGAGAATTTATAACTAGCTATAGAATAAAAAGGAATATGCTAATAAAACTATCAGTAGTGACAATGGAGGAGAATTTAATAATGCCAAATTTGAAGAATATTATTAATTAAATGGTGTTCTTCATCAATTGTTTACATCCAAGACTCAAAAAATGGATTAGTAAAATGAAAAAAAAAAGAATTCTGAATAAAATGTGTAGAACCATTTTGAATGATAAAAACATTTCATATCACTTTGTGGTTGAAGTTATCAATACAACATGCTACATCTCTAATAGAGTTCTAGTAAGAAGATTCACCACCAAAACTCCATAGGAAATTTGGACTAGTAGAAAGCCTTTAGTTAGTTAATTTAATGCTTTTAGTGAAAAATTATATATTTTGAATGAAAAAGATGCTTTGAGAAAGTTTGATCCCAAAATTGATGATGGAATTTTTCTAGGATACTCTCCAACTAATATGGCATACTAGATTTTCAACAAAACAACTAACATTGTCAAGAAAACTATAAATATAAAAATATATGATAGTAATGGATGTGGCTCAGATTTTCACATTGATGATGAAGAAATTCTTGTTTAGAAAATCTCTAACACTTCCCATATAGAAATTGAAAATGATCCTAAAATAAAAAACAAACATGAAGATGCTACTATAGCTTAGCTCAAAATATCTAGACTCCACAGATCACATTCCCTTAATGATGTTATAGGACAAGTAGAATAGGTAATAAAAACTAGGAGACAAACAAAAGAGATGTGTGTCTATGCTACATATCTTTCACAAATTGAGCCCAAAAAATTTAGAGAGATAAAAAAGAAGGAAGGTTGAATTTCAGCCATGCAAGAAGAGTTAAATCAATTTATTAGAAATGATGTGTGGGAACTTACTCCTAAACCTGACAATAAGCAAATTATTGGAACAAACTGGGTGTTTATGATCAAGATAGATAAAAATGAAAACATTGTTAAAAATAAATCCAAATTAGTTACTAAAGGATAAAATCAGTAATAGGGCATTGATTTTGACAAAACATTTGCTCCTGTAGCTGCACTTGAGTCAATCAGAATTCTTCTATCTTATGCAAGCATCAAAGGAACTAAATTGTATCAAATGGAGTTAAACGTACCTTTTTGAATGGAATCATTAAAGAGGAAGTATATGTTAAGCAACCTAAAGGATTATAGATCATATCCATCTAGATTATGTCTTTAAACTAAAAAGGGCTTTCTATGGGCTTAAACAAGCCCCTAGAGCTTTGTATGATAGACTTTCACAATATCTCATGTATAATAGTTTTTAAAAAGGTAAGGCTAATATAAATCTTTTCTAAAATGAGATGGTAATGGTCTAATTACTATCTACATTTATGTCAATGATATTATTTTTGAAGATACTAATGAAATTTTATGTAAGAAGTTTTTAGGTCTTATGCAAATAGAACTTGAAATGAGTATGATGGAAGAACTCAACAGCTTTCTTGGACTTCAAATCAATCAAACCAAAGGTGGGACATTTATTTGTAAAAAAATGCATCAAATATATATTACAAAAATTCAATTTAGATTAAGTGAAAGCTAAGACAACACCAATAACTACACATCTCAAGCTAAGCAAAGATGAATAAGAAGAATCAGTTCATCTTAAGCTCTATATAGGTATGATTGGTAGTCTACTATACCTAACTGCTAGTAGATTAGATATTTCTCTAAGTGTTGGAATTTTTGCAAGGTATCAAGTGAATCCTAAAGAATCATATTTAAAAGTTGTTAAGAGAAATTTTCATTATCTAAAAGGTACTATTGATTAGAAACTTTGGTATCCAAAGGACTCCACACTTGATCTTGCTGGGTATTGTGATGTAGTTTGGACAGGTTGTATAGATGATCATCAAAGTACCTATGGTAGCTACTTCTTTCTACGAAAGAGTCTTATCTCTTGAACAACTAGGAAGCAAACCTCTACAACACTATCTATGGTAGAAGCATAATATATTTCAAGTAAAAATTTCTATGCACAAATTCTTTGGATGAAAGAAACACTCAAGTATCTAGGGATCAAATTAAACAATACATCTATTTTTTGTGACAACAATAGTGATATTAACATGACTAAAAATATTTTTCAATTCTCGCATATAAAACATATCAAAATTAGTTATCACTTCTTAAGAGAACATACTGAACTTGGACATGTTTAAGTTAGAATATATTGGGATAGATGGTCAACTTGTTGATGCCTTCACCAAGCCTCTTGATGAATAGAGACTTACTTCTTTATGTAAATACATGGGGATAGAATCATGTCTTATTAGGTAAAAAACATATCTTTTCCAAATAATTAAATAAAAACAAAAAAAATGAAGAAGGAAAGAACTCATATTTAAGGGGATTTTCTTAAGGAAACTTCTGTTGCTCAATGTCCAAAGGAGGATTATTATGTATTTTTGCCTCTTATTTGCCTATTATATGCTTCTTGTTATTTTTATGCTAACCCATTTTCTTAAGTTTTTTCTATTATATGCTTGATGTTATTTTTATGCTAATCCATTTTCTCAAGTCTTGGACATCACCAAAAAAGGGAAGATTGTTGAATTTTTGGTATGTCAAATCCTTAAAAAATGGAGAATTTGCTAGTATGTTTATGAGATCTTTCAAGTATAAGGTCAATAAAACAATATTAAAGAGACCAAGATAAGAGCATGAATTAACAAACTAGAATACTAAAGTCCAATAAGAAAATGCAAGGATTTTGAGGAAACCACAAGGATGCAAGATGTTTCAAATTCTTAATAAGAAATCTTGGATATTGACAAGATGTCTCATTCTACTATAAGACATCTCTAATGAGAAGCTCTAGTCTTATACAATATGTCTCCATAAAATAGGAGATGTCTCAGCCAAGATGTCTTGGATCAGGTTAAGATCTCTTAACTAAGATATCTTAGGAATAATGACATGTCTTACTTGCAAGATGAAAAATATAATAAGACATCTCAGGCTCATGGAAGATGTCTAAATGAGCCATTTCTAGCTATTTTATGAATTCCAATGGACATATGTTGTATTCTATTTTAGGAAAAATAGTAGGTACTATTAATGTGACCAAACAATCATTGTATGCATCTTTTAAGCAATTTTGTACTTCATATCTATATCATTTGTTGAGTTTTTTGATGGTTTTTTAATACAAAAAGTAAGGAATCAAAAACCTAGTTCATTTTTTTCCTTGATCTTTCTATCTCTCATTGTAGGCCCTAAGGGGCTATATGTGCTTCTTCAGAGAAGGGAAGTTGGGACTATTTTTGAAAGAAAACATTCTTGATAGGGGTCAAGACTTTGTAAAGGTTTTGGTATCCTTGAAATTACATTTTTTAAGGAACAACATCTACAAGTATGCAAGGATTTTACACTTTGAGTATGGATGTACCAAATTTGGGGAGCCATGTGCATCTATTCTACAAGAATTAGGTCTCATTAGCCAAAACTTATTTTACCCTTATTTTAAGTTCTTAATCCTCACCTAGTACTAGCTGTTGGGTAGAATAGAAGCAAAGGATCAATCTAGACATTTAGTTATTCTTGAGGAACATTGATAGTACATTGAAGATTGAAGTCCTCAAGGTACAAGTTGAGTTAGAAACTATGGATGCTAATAGAACTTTTTATCTAAGGGAGCTCTAGAGAGGTCAAGCCATGGTATAGTGGTTGCATGAATAACTAGAACACATTACATCATTGCTACCAATACCTTCCATAATTATTTTGGAGATGGGGGGTGAGTGCTAGTAGGACAAATTATTTCAGGCTCATCAAGTTGGTGAAGAAGCCATATTTATGAGAGATGTCTTGGAACAAAAAATTAGAATGTTGAAGCATTAGTTCTAAGAGTGGAAAAGCATGAGCTAAGAAAAAGAAAAATAAGTTCTTTCCCTTTTCTACTAGCTAAGAAGGTTGGAGGAAAACATTTAGATCATGATTCATTTTTGGGATAAACACCTTCGCAAGGAGAAAGTGTGTTAGAATTTTTAGTAGGAAATGACAAACAAGACGACCTAGGAAACTGATAAGCATAGGAAGATTCACCTAATTAAGCAAGAAACTTAGATATCTAGATAAATTGATTACATAAACTTGTAGCTCTACTCAATAAATGAGTAATAGGATAAAGGTGCAAGATGAAGGAAAAGGTTGCCACTTTGCACACCAAACTCCAACAAATGGCCATAAATGATCCAATACTACAAGAAAAGATGAATCTATTGGAAAACATGTACATTATCCACCATGAAATAGTTGTTATAGTCCTTGACATTAGGCTCAGGAAGAAAAAAGAGGATATGCAAGTAGACTAGAGGAAATATCTTTATGTGGTTCAAACTTCTACAAGTTGATCATGCACATAACTAAAGGATAGACTTCATCAAGAAATGGTTATGAGAAGGTCTAGATGGATGCTAAGGAATGACATCAAATACTTTTGGGGAAGAAGAAATTGATGCATGAATAGAATCGATAACTTCAAGTAGCAATAATGGACATAGAGGCCCAACTTTAGATATTTCATATGCCTGCACCTAACTCTTTAGTCTTCTTCCCATACCAAGTAGACATGTCAGGGGGCTACTTCTTTCCACCACCACTCTTTGACACTTTTCAATGAGGTGGATTATATTGTATTATAGTCATGGTCTATATATTTGTATAGTTGTATTTCTCCATATTGATCATGTCATGTGTTTGCTCCAAGTTTTGTGTCTTAGGTGTTAAAGCTATTGGACTAGTGTTACTCAGTTGTAATGGAATCATAAGTCATCCAGTATTGTAAGTTGATTATAAGCTTTGGACTTGAAAAGTATTTTACACCCTATTTTTATGATTTTCAGACATATGATTATGGTTCTTACATCCTAGGTTTGCATCCTAACCTTCCATTTCAAACTTGTATATTTGACATGTGTTTTAGTCTTTATAAGAACCTTAGTAACCTTCTGACCAATTTTCTACTATTTCAAATCTAATCTAGAATTGGAAAAGCAATGTATATGTGGTAAGGATGCAGTAACTACCTTGCATTAACACACCTCCTACATCAGTGCAAGGATGCTAACAATCCTTCATTATATGTTTGATTTAATCCCTTTGCTTGCTTATTACCTCTAGTATGATACCAAGATTTCTAGGCTATGCTAATCATTTATCATTGATGCTTGAGTGCTAGCAAACTTATACCACTGTGTTGTGAAAACAATAAATACCCATGATAAGCTTTCATACTTAACAACTTGATTCTAATGATTTTATTTGCCTTTTGGCATTCAATTTTGTGTGAAATGGTCTTTCTCCCTTGGGTAAGTTGATTTGCTTCCTTGTCCTGTGTGTTTTGACTTGTTGCTTTCACAAGGGTTGCTAGACTCTATTAGAGTGCTATCTTGCTTACATAGCCTAAAAACCATTTGGTTGATGGAAAGTTTAGGGTTTGTGTAGTGAATAAAGCTTATATTTTTTCCTCATGCTATCATGGATGCCTTAAACATTAAAATACTGAAAAGCATAAAATACTAAAAATACTAAAAATAGTTAATTAATTTCCATTTTCTTAATCTATGATGATTTGTCCTTACCCAGTAAGGTCATAACTATCTAACATGGTATTGAACCATCGAGGTTATGACTAAGTGTTATTTTTATTGCATTTTTTGTGTGGTGTTACACATGTCCACAAGAGGGATTGCAACACAAGGGGGATTGGAATGCAGTTGTATTCATTATTATTTTGTTCTTTATAATTGTAAAACCCATGAAAACTCTAAAACATAACATTATGAATATACTCTTTATCTCTCACCATGGTAACATAGGTTTTATTAGTATAATATGTATTATAATATCTTTTATATTTCTTTCACTTAATGATATACATAAGTATTTTTGCTAACCCATTCAACATCATCTTGAAAGCTTATGACTAGATCGCACTATGATTTGTATGATATATTTCATTGGTCCAAAACCAATGGGACTTCTATCACAGAAGTCCATATCAAACCTCATGCTTCTTAATGAATATGATGTAATGGAATGTGGAATGCCTTGATGGCCAAGGTATATTACATGGGGTGCTTACTTTGGTATGCACCATTAACATCGATGTCATCAATATGCAAGAACACCTCCATGAATTAGATGTTAAGTATCTAATCATTGATAATAAACAATCTTCAAATTAGTATAATCCTTTATAAGTCAATGATTATGATATAAATGGCTATGAACTTCTAATCAAATGTGGACATAGCCTACTATATACAAAGTAGGAATGATAAAAAATGATAAATCTTAATGTAGAATGGATAATGTCTAATGGATGTTAATAAAAACTAAGTATGAAAACTATGCTTCAAATGACATAGAATAAAATATAAATAATAAACAAGAAGACTAAAATGAAGAAAAGGATTTTAATATTTACTACCTAATAATCAATATGTTTATTAATAAAATATGAAGTTTTATCATATCAAGGTCCAAAAACTACAAGGGGTGATGAAAATTATATAGAAAATATAACTAAAAATAGAGCTTAGTTTTTGAGAAAAAGGGTTTTTATGATAAAAATTTATCTTTTCTAGGTATAGGTATGAATGGGGAAGCTATAGGAATAGATAATTAATTTAGGATCAAAATGGGGCCATTTTGGTGAATTGTCTAGCAAGTGACACTCAAGCTAAAAATATAAGATGAAAAGACTATCCAAGTGATGCTAGAGTTGATGTTAAAATGGGTAGTAGTGTTACCTTGTAGGCTATGGGGAACTTAGGCATTATATTGAGCATGTAGACTTCTAAGAGAAGCTGATATGGCTATGGAGCACATGGGAGATGCTAAGAAGGAAGATGCTTGTGCTCTTGTTCTCTCAAAATCCAGAAAAACACTATGGATCTTGAGAAATTATCACCAGATTTGAATTTTCTTTGTTATTTATATGTCTAGGATTTTCAAATTCAATCCTGAAGTTAAGTGAAATTAACTAGAGTTTAGTTTTTAAAACTAAGAATTCAAAAAGTTGAGTCATGCAAGTCTAGTGATACAAATGCTAGTGTTGATGTTGACACTGGTGTTAACATTAGCATCACCAGTTAGAGTTATAATTTTTCTAACATCCTCCATGCCACCATACTAAGATGCAAAGACCACATCTCATATCAAAAATGATGTTAAATTTCATCATGATGATATGTATAGGATGCTAGGGATCTAATGAATTTGGGACATGGTGTCAAATGTTGAACTTGATGGTCTTACTTGGTGCTAATGTTGCTATAATAACATTGACATCAATGTCAACATATCCTAGCAAGAATTTTCTTTGAATTCAATCTTAACCTTCCAATCTATATCTAAACTTATGAAATTCATCATTTGATGCCCTAAGAATGTTGTTAAGTGGTTATCAAAGAGCCTATGTGGCCAAAATCTCAATTTTTATATGGAGGAGAAGTGCTTAGATTGCTACAAGGATAGCAGTCTAGCCTTAGAAAAATTATCTATTTTATGATTAGGGAAAACTTGAAAAAAAATGTTAAAAATCGATGGTTACCATGCTTAGGATATTGTAGACAAGTTATTCAAGGTCCTATGGGATTAAAACTAAGGCCTAGAAGCAAGTTTGATGCTGATGATGTAGAGCTAATGCTCTATGGGTATAGTTTGATAATGATGATGTAGAGGTAATGCTCTAGGAATATAGTTTGATGATGATGATATAGAGCTAATGTTTTAGGGGTATACTCTTGAGCTTTAGGCATATTAGATTTTTCTAAAGTTGAAGGTTTGGCTATTAGTTTGGCAAGATCAGTTTCTTTCACTAATTTGGCTACT
This sequence comes from Gnetum montanum, assembly GCA_015680685.1. Lineage (NCBI taxonomy): Eukaryota > Viridiplantae > Streptophyta > Gnetopsida > Gnetales > Gnetaceae > Gnetum > Gnetum montanum. The sequence continues at coordinate 194,205 of MNCI01005348.1, read as the reverse complement.
TTCCATTGAATATCACACTCTTATAATTTTATAATCCATTTAGCATATTTTTTTAATAGGATCTTGTAGTTTAGCTAATGTAATCATAGCTGAATCAAGGAAAATAATGAAGACTTTACCATTTAGCAAATACTAGTGGAACTTCTATAATACTTTAATAATAGTGTATAATTGTTTTTTATGGTGAATATTTTAATTATGTATATTTCAAAGGTGTAAACATGAAATCTATAGGTCTCTCACTTTGATCAATGATGTCTTGGATTAAAATAATAGTGGTAGTAACTTCACTAGAGAAAGCATATAAAAGAAAATCATTCTCATACTAAGGAGAAGCTAAAATAGGAGCATCTATAATTGCTTCTTTAATAGCAAGAAAAATATTCTATTATTCTCTCCTCTAATGCATAGTACTATACTTCTTAATCATATCATTTAATGATTTAACTAGTTGAACATAAATGAAATAAAATCATTTAATAAAGTTCATATTTCCAAAAAAGCTCTTAAATTTGTTTTAGATAAAGGATAAGAAACTATAAAGATAGCATTAATGCATTAGGGATCTATTATGATCCCTTCTTTGAGGATTATATACCTAAGAAATTTACCACTTTGAATACAAAAAATAGATTTCTTAGCATTTAGAGTGATACCAAATCATCTATATCTTATAATTATACTTCTAAAGTCTATAAGGTAAGTACCTTGATGTTTAGAAAAAATTGTTAAATTATCTAAATAAAAAATATTACATTTGATGAGCCACGATATCGAGTACGCGATATCGGAGCCTTCTAAGCAATATAGGACATCCGATATTGGGGCCTATCTTGTCACCTATAAATAAAAGGCTTGTGCACTTGGTTTGGAAATAGTTAGTTAATTAGCCTTAGTACCTTACCCGAACTCTTGCCTTTTTTCCTTCTCAGAGTTAGAATTATTTCTGAGTGCCCATAGTAGAAGTTATAAAGCAAACAAATCTTTATTTGAACATTGTGTACCTGAGCACACCTTGTGGCTAGAAATAAAGATGAACTTTGTGATAAGCCTTGCAGTATTCAAAATCACTTATTTAATGTTATTTAGATTTATTTAATGCTTTCCTTAGTTAATTAATGTTCTCTCTCTCACCTTGTCAACTCTCCCAAGTAAGCACACTCAATATGATGACTTCGAGCATGCATGGAACACTTGGTAACATAATAATGATTAGTGTTTGGTAATCCTAGTAGTGTTGCATTGGTTTAGGATGCGGATGGCAAGTGGGAATGGATGCTGGTGTTAGGACTAGTTAGAGCATCATCGATTAGTTAAATTAAATTACTTACTTAATTAGTCACTTCTCCCTTTGTAGCACTAGGACATACAACATCAAAAAATATATAAAAATAATATAACTCAAGTTTACTTAACCATACAATTGTGCTATACAAGTAAGCTTGGGAAGACAATGATTAACTAACCTACCTAGGTTCTATAAAGGCGCATACGCACCTAGTCTTTGGAATTTCACCAACTTGTGCATGTACGCTTGTATTCGTATGGTTAAGCATAGGGATACCTTGCTACTCATCATTGGCACCATTGCTAAGGACTTTGTTGTTTGTGCACCATCTAGAACTTAGGAAATCTTTACATCATTGGAATGAACCCTTAGGGTTGGTTATCTTACAATTAGTGAAACTAAAAGTATTGCACACTAAATAGACAATTATGTCTCCTTTTTCTTGTGAGAGTCTTTCAGAGCCTAGGTCTGATACAGGGAACAATCAAAGGCATAGTACACATGACAATCTGCTAGTCCCTCAACAGTTTCATGTGGTATACGTTCATCCTGATGCATATCTACCAAACTTTGCCCTTATCCTCCACCAGGATGAATAACTACATTAGCGTGATTTAGAAGGTAACATAGTATTACCTCCTAATTACTCAATCCTGGGCATGCTCCTTCATGATCTTACATGAATTGGTATGTAGCAGTTACAAGTAGAGTACATTATGCATGATCATGACTCGAGAGAGTATTAACCCATGGAGGCACAACATCAAAGGGATCTACAACAGGAGAGACATTATGAATCCATGAAAGGGAAGTTTTCTTAGAATGTACCATATGTCATAAGTGAAAATGAGGGTGGTGAACCTGCCTTAAGAGGTCTCCCACACAATGATATTCCTCCTATTGACTTCATTCAAGGGGTTGTGTATCAGAATGTTCACTCAGCTATCCATAACCTAGATTCTGGTATCGATGGACACAAAGGATCTAGAAAAAGAACACAAACACGTGACAAAGATGGACATTCTGATTGTAATCATGATTGAGGCTACGATCACTGAAGAGAAGGAAGCAGGCACCATCATGGTGATGGTCCTCCTTCTTCTTCACCTTCATCATCTCATTCACCCTCTTCTTTAAGATCTGGATATAGTCATAAGGAAAAAGACCCTGAGGATAATGGTAAGTGAAACATGAATCATAGACAAAGTAGCTGAGAAAGGGGATGAAGGCATTCTAGAGAAGCTCATCATGAAAGGAGGGAGAGTAGGGAACAACACATGCATCATAGATTCCATAGATAGTATGATCACTTGAAGTATGCTAGATATAATTGAGGTGGTTAGAATCCCAACAAGGCACCAAAAATATAGTAGGATCAAAAGATTTGACATGAAAAATATCCCACGATTTGAAGGAGGATACATTGTTGATCCTCAAAGTTATTTGCAAGCATTTCATGATGCATGTGCCTTGCAAAACAAGAAAATGAGTGGTAAAAACTCAAGTTGTTTCCACAGACACTGATCAAGGAAGCGGAAAGTTGGTACTGGTCCTTAGAATTGGAGTCCATTTAGCGATAGAGTACCATGTTAGAACTGTTCAATGATAAGTATCATACATACTCACAAGTGTCCAACCTATGAAAGAAAATCCAAGGATGAAAAAAAGGAGGACATGAACCCTTGGATGCTTCCATGGGCCAATATTATACACTATTACATCATTGCCTAGGCCATGGTTACTCACAAAGGGAACAACTGCCATCTCGTAGATGACCTTAGGCACAAAACATGAAGAACCCTTGGGACTTATGCCCAAGGAAGGCTATCTAAGCTTAGGACCCATCAAGTACAAATATTTTTGGATCAAGTTGCTAAAGAGGAAGGTGAGTTAAGGAAAAGAGAGAGTGCGGAAGAATATAATAAAGATCCTTCCCTCCGAAAGAAGGAAGTTAGATTTTTTGAGGATGAAGAAGAGTCACCACTTGAAGAGATGGTGAATAGGAAAACCTTGTCCATTTAAAAACTTTCATCAGAAGTATTGGCAAAGGTGGACCAAATATGGAACTCCCTAGATAATAAATTTCAAATAGTTCTCAAAATAGTAGTGGAGTCTAGAGATGAAGGTAGTGGTTGAGAAAAGAGAAAAAAGAGAGAAGCTAAATATGCACATAACAAAGGTAAGGGCAAACTTACCATCATTTAAGAGGTTGTGGATTCAGATACAGACAATGATGGTGGATGTGAGATATGCTAATATGACCATCCTAAGGGATGTTACCCTATAATCTCACATATGCAGAAGTCTGGGGTGTATGTACTCAACCATAATTAAATAAAAGGCAAACACCATAAAGGTTATCTTATCCCCAAGGTAACCCAAGGCAATTTCACGAACCCTTGATGAATTATCCAAGTGGAACTCCACCACAACCAATGAGCAGTATTAATAGTGGCAACACCCATAATCATGGGGAATGCCACCACCATGTCAATAGTACCCTTACCATCAATTTGACTTTTATGGATACTACGTGTGGTAGCCAATCTCTTCACATGACTCTACTAGTCATGTTACTCCCCAACCTCACTACCAAACCTTCTCCTAGGGGCAATGTTCTAGAAACATATTATCCTTGTCATCCGATTGCATTTTTTCCACCTTTAACTCCATTACCACCTACTCCAACCATATAGGGTGAGCTCCCTGCTTAGCCACAGCAACATAACACTACAAGGGCTATTAATTCTTACCCTATTATTGGTTTAGACAACCACGTAAAGAAGAGACCTTCCTTTACGACCAACAGTTCAGCCAAGTCCTTGTAGTCACAAGTGGCTAACTCTCCAAAGGCCTCACCATCATCTGAAACATCGAAACTCCCTTCAAACTAAAAGCCACATTCAATGCACATGGTCATGTTGACACTTGCCATTACCAATTGGATTAAGGCTGGCCATCTTCCTCGGAAATTCTCTGATCTTAGGAGTTCTCTTATATATGTACAAAGCACTAGGAATGAACCTTGCAAGGATCTTTTGGATTCAAGTTCTAGTTTCAACTTAATCTCTCAAGAAATGTACAAAGCCTGGAACCTGCCTCCACTAAAAAAGAATAACATTCATTTAGACTTGATCAACTAGTCCATCACTATCCCATTAAAATTAGTGGAGGACATTGTTACCACTATTTGTGGATGGTTGTATCTAGCTGACTTCCTAGTGATTCAAGTCAACAACTATAAGGGAGACTTCCCTATCATAATGGGAAGAGCATGGCTAAGCACTATTGACGCATGCTTAGAAATACATGATCTTTCCCTAGAAATGTCAAAGGAAAATACATTTGGAAAGATCAAGAAGAAGAAAGTTTTGTGCATTGCATATAGTGAAATAGGGTGTAGTTGCATGCAGAAGTCCTGGATTATACAACATTTAACATTGCCTACATGCAACCAGTGTGCACAAGTAACTAACATACAAAGATGCCTATATGTAGCAGCCACAAGATAGAAAGGCACCTAGTGGTTGACAGATGTCCAAGAGAGCAACTCAACTATATGCATGGAACCAAATAAGTGTTTTACTTGCACTTACATTGATAGCATAGATACATTAGAGAAAGTTCATTGTCAACTGCCAAGTCTTGACATTGAAAATATCAACTGGGGGAAGTTGGAAATCCATGACGACTTTAAGCAAGAGCCCCTTGAGTTAAAACTGTTACTCACCAGTATGGAGTATACATTTTTCAAAAATGGAAAATTAGTAATTATTAATGCTAGTCTCACTCCTCAATAAAAAGAGAGACTATTGAAAATGGTGAACAAATGGTTGAAAGGCTTCGCTTGGTCATATCTTGAATTAACTAGAATAGACCCTAGGATATGCCAACATAGGATTTACATTGACCCCTCCATGAAGCCTTGACGACAATCGCAAAGGTGATTAAACCCAAAGCTGAAGCAAGTGGTGAAGGAGGAAATTGAACAGCTTATAAAAGCTAGGTTCATCTACCCCATTGCTGATAGCAAATGGGTTGGTCCATTAGTTATTGTGTCCAAAAAGGGAGGTAAATGGAGGGTGTGTATAGAATTTAGACTACTAAATATGGCAACATTCAAAGACCACTTTCCATTGGCATTTATTGACTAGGTCTTAGACACCATTACAGGGCATCGCTACTATAGTTTTTTGGATGGGTACAGTGGATACAACCAAATCCAAATAGCACCAGAAGACCAAGCCAGGACCATGTTCACAAGTCCTTGGGGGACATTTGCATACAAACAGATGCCATTTGGCTTGTGCAATGCTCCTGCAATGTTTAAACATTTGGTTTTAAGTATCTTTTAGTAGTAAATAGGGAATGGTGTAGAGGTCTTCATGGATGATTTCTCCAACTACAAAGCAGACTTCGATCAAGCATTGGACTGATTAGATTAGGTACTAAAATGATGTGTTGAAACCAATTTAAGGCTCAACTAGCAAAAAAGCAATTTAATGGTCCAAGAAGGCATAGTATTATGGCATAAGATTTCACAAATACGGATAGAGGTAGACCCTGAAAAGATTAAATTAATTCAAGGAATTTCCAACCTTAAATTGTAAAAGACATCTGATCGTTCCTTGGACACACTGGCTATTATAGAAGATTCATAGAGAACTTTTTAAGGGTTGCAAAATCATTGGTTGAACTAACGAAAAAGGATGTACCTTTCGAATAGACCAGAGAATGTGAATTAGCTTTTCAAACTTTAAAATAGAAGCTTGTAGAAACACATATTCTACAAGCTCCTAACTTGTCCAAACCATTCCATATAATGACTAATGCATCCAACTTTGCTTTAGGAGTCGTACTTACATAGTTAGATGACCAGAAATATACCCTATTACATTCACTATGCAAGTTGAAGTATTGCTAGTGTACAACTCAATTACACCACAACAGAAAAAGAATTAATGGTTGTGGTGTTTGCACTAGATAAGTTCAGGCACTATGTATTGGACTATAAGGTATTTGTACACAAAAACCATAGTGCAATTCAGTTCCTTCTGAATAAACCAATGGTGAGCCCTTACATCATACGATGGCTTGTAATCCTACAAGAGTTTGATCTTATGATGATAGATCGTAAAGGCACCAAGAACGTTGTTGCTAATCATTTATCTCGATTAAAATGGGAAAAAAAAGAGGATGAATATCCACTTTCTGATCACTTTCCTGATGAATTCCTCTTTGCAGGTGTAGTAAATAATCAATTAACCACAAAAATAAATTGGTATAGTAGCATTCTTACCTATTTCCTTATACAAGAAACGCCACATGATTTGGACGCTAAAAAGAAATAGTAGTTTCTTCACTAAGCCATATATTTCATGGAAATCAATGGACACCTTTATAAGGTATGTCCTGATGGCTTGGTCCGATGGTGTGTTCCCAATGTAAATCAATTACAAGTTCTCCAAGATGCTCATGAGGGTCCTTGTGGGGGTCATTATGCTAAGAGACAAACAACCATTAAAATCTTGCTTGTTGGATATTATTGGCCTACATTGTTCCAGGATGCTCATCATTTCATCCAATCTTATGAGCATTGCCAACGTGATGAGGAAATGACTACTAGAATGGAGGGTCCACAACAATGGATTCAACCTTTAGAATCCTTCAACATATGGGGAATTGATTTTATGGGGCCTATTACACCAATGTCCAATGGAAAATCTTACATTGTTGTTGCTATTGACTACTTTATAAAATGGGTAGAAGAAACTACTGTTATGGACTGTACATCATCTAACGTTGCATGATTTGTTTAACAAATCATTAACAGGTTTGGTGTGCCTTGTGCACTTATTTTAGATAATGGTACACATTTTATGGATGTGAATTTTTGAAAGTTGATGCAATGCTTAGGAGTTGAACACAAGCTGACTACATCATACCACCCTCAAGAAAATGGTCAAGTTGAAGTAACCAATAGGGAGATTATGAAAATACTAACAAGAACCATTAGCAAATATAGGTGAGACTGAAGCACCAAACTGAACGATGCTCTTTGGGCATACCGCTCCACATGGAAACTTCCTATAGGATACTCTCCATATGAGTTAGTGTACAAAAAACTCCTAATGCTTCCTATTCAAGAAAAACTCCATACACTACCACAGCATGTAACCTTAACCTTGACCTCAATCTAGCACACAAAGAATGGCTAATGAACCTTAACCTGCTAGATGAGAACCGATTAGTCACCCTGTCATCTAATGAATTGCACAAGGCTTTTAATAAATGACATCATGACTTGAAAATTAGAAAATTTAAGTACCAACTGGGAGATAAGCTTCTTTATTTGAACCCCACACATGTGCCACAACACACTAAATTTTAAACATTGTGGGAAGGACCTTATATTAATCATGCAACTTTTCCTTCAGGACCCATGATGATTTACAAACCTAACAACCTAGATAGGAAATTTTTGATCAACATCCAATAAAATAAACCTTTCCATGAGTCTAGAATAGCCAGTATCCATACTACCTCTATTGGTGGACAACCTTGCTCACTATTTTAGATCTCCTCCCTCTAACTTAGTCATGGGGGAGATGGCCATCAATGCTAATCATTCTAAGCCCTCAGCGTTTTTGTATTTTTGTTTTACACATTTTTATTTTACATATCTTTTCAATTTTACTCATTTTTTTTACACCTTTATTCACATTTTTACTATTTATTTGTTTAATTTAGTTTCATTCATCATATAATAAGTGCTCATGATGGTGGGTTGGACTATAATAATGTTGATTGCTAATGTTTGATTTCTACCTTTGATTTTCAATGTTGATACTAAGATATGGTTCTTTTGATAAAATAGGCAATGAGTCCACATTGTCCATTCATCCATTCAATGTTGTGGTCTCCCTTGGCTTTGGAACTATACTTTCTCTTTTTCTAAATAAACTTATTAATGAATTGGTGACTTGGTCTTCTTCAAAGCAAGGAAGGACTCAATGGTTGAAAAGGGTATGACTTCAAGGGGATTCGACACACTTGTGCTAGCTATTCTCTTGGGTACTTGGATGCTTTTCATGCATTTTCTACCATTCTACTATTGACCAAATATCAGGAAGTTGAATGAATCTAAATACGTCTTTGCATGGTGTGGTTCTCACACAAAAAAAGCTAGTGGGAATTCAAAGAAGACCCCTTAGACATAATAAAGAAACATGGGTTGCAAACATTGGTTATGGCACTAAAAAGACATGTTACCCATGCTTGAAGGTTTCCTCTAACTAAGGCCCTTTCTCACATCCTACTTCCCTATCTTTCTCTCCTTGGAATGGTGGTGGCTTGATGAACGCATTCTTGTTGCTTCATGAGAATGGGTTGGTCAAATGTATTGATGCAAGGTCACTAGATGTGGTTGGTGAGTTCAGACTTGGGATGAATTTTATTTAGTAACCTTAACCACATAATACAAAAGGGACTTCACACAACCTTGCTCTTGGGATTCCATTCCATTTCCTCCTCTCCTTCTATATTTCTTCCCATATTCCACCTCATTGTTGATTTTATGATTAGTCTATTTCTTGGTTAATGCATTGTTAGTCTACAATAAACTCTTGTGGGTAAGTTCTTAATCATTATTTCCATATGTCATTTTGAGAGCCTATGGACTCTTTAGTTTGCAGGTCTGTTAGGGCATAAAAGGCATGATCCTACTTTGGGGAGGACCCACTAGCATTCCTTTTTGGTGCAATTGTTAAGTTATTTTCCTTAAACATTCTTTGCAATTAACCATTTCTTGTTTCATCCCCATCGATGACATCCATTTTATTAGCTTCACCATTATTATTACCCTCATCTTCATTATTCCTTCAGTTTTTCAACCCTATCGCTACCAGAGGTTTGCTCTTAATCATGGTGGCCTTGTTACAAATTTTTTCATTTAATTACCTATCTCACCCCTACACCTTGGGTAGTTATTAGTTAAAAACCTCTAACACAGTATCTTCCATACCCACAACCCAGCCAATGCACCTATATCGAGGCAAGGTATTAACTACATTATGACTTATCTATCCTTGCTAATTCGTGACTGTGTTGTGTGTGCAAATGGTAATTACATGGACAATGAACTAGGATAGGAGGAAGCACTCAAGATGGACTAGAGCTAGAGCGTTTACGTAAGGAACAAATTTGGTCATGTGGCTATGGATGAACAACGGAATGCACATTTCTGACATCAGCAACAACATGCCTCATTTTCTTTTCTCTCTCTTTTTCTCTTCAAGCTATCAGATGAGGGTCTAGATTTCATCTATTTATAGTGTTCACCACAATGGACATGAACACCAATGTTGTAATATGTTTTCTGATCTGTTCACCAAGCACTTTGAGTCTATTATTCCCTGTCACTGTCGATTCTCATTCAATCAATAATCCCATACATTTCCAATATTTTGTAAGGAACTCAAGGATGAGTTTTCATTCATTTGTGGGGTTATGATGAGCTGCAATATCGAGGCCATGATATTGAAGCCTTCCAAGCGATATCAGACATCTGATATCGGGGCCTATCTTATCCCCTATAAATAAGAGGCAAGAACACTTGGTTTGACAATAGTTAGTTAATTAGTCTTAGTCCCTTACCCGAAATCTTTCCTTTTTCCCTTCTTAGAGTTAGAATTATTTTTGAGTGCCCATAGTAGGAGTCTTAAAGCGAACAGATCTTTATTCAAACATTCTGTACCTGAGCACACCTTGTGGCCAGAAATAAAGATGAACTTTGTGATAAATCCTGTAGTATTTAGAATCGCTTATTTAATGTTATTTATAGCTATTTAATGTTTGCCTTAGTTAATTAATGTTCTCTCTCTCACCTTGTCAACTCTCCCAAGTAAGCACACTCAGTACGACCACTTTGACCATGCATGGAACACTTGGTAACCTAGAAACGATTAGCATTTGCTAATCCTAGTAGTGTTGCACTAGTTTAGGATGTGGATGGCAAGTGGGAATGGATGTTGGTGTTAGGACTAGTTAGAGCATAGTCGATTAGTTATATTAAATTAGTTACTTAATTAGTCACTTCTCCCTTTGTAGCACCAAGAGATCAAACATCAAAAAATATATAAAAATCATATACCTCAAGTTTACTTAACCATACAATTGTGCTATAAAAGTAAGCTTGGGAAGACAATGATTAACTAACCTACCCAGGTTTTGTAAAGGTGCATAAGCACCTAGTCCTTGGAATTCGACCATATCGTGTGTGTACGCTTGTATTCATATGGTTGAGCATAGGGATACCTTTCTACTCATCAAAATTTCTTTGTCAATGTTTTAAAGGTTTTATTCATGGCTCTTTGAAAGGTAGAACTAATTTAATAAGACCAAATGACATTGTCGCAAATTGGAAGGTTTCTAGTTTGGTTGTAAAGATAGCTTTATATTCATATTTGTTACTTCCTACAATTTGATTATAGCATAAATATTCATCCAAAATGAGTACATTTGTGCACCATTCACAATTTGTGATAATTCTTCCATAATAAGAATTAGATAATTATCCTTAATACAGGAGGTATTAAGGTTATAAAATTCCATACGTAATCATAATTCACCTATTCATTTCTTAATACATACCAAATTTGATATCCAATTAGAATGACTCATAAGATAAATAATTATGAACTCTACTAGCTTATCAATTTTTTCCTTCATTAATTATTCAATTTTAAGGTTCACAAATCAAAGTTTTTATTTACATGGTTTTGTCTCAAGCTCAAGTGGTACGGTATATGTCACAATAACGGGGTTAAAAGTTTTTAGATCTTCATGTGTAGAAGCTTAAATATCATTAAATTCATGTAGTAAATTAGTTAGATGTTTTTAATTTTCATATAAATGAATGCCTATTTTAATAGGATGTTGCTATTCTTTCTTTTGAATTTGAATGGTTTTAGTTTCAACTAACATTTTCCAATTAGTATTTCTAGATACTTCCTTAGTTTTGGTGTGTAAATCATCAAATAATTCTTCTTGAGTCACTATTTCAAAAGAAATATCATTTAGAAACACAATATCCTTTGATCTATTATCTTCATTAATTTGCAATATTTTAAGATATTGATCACTAAATTCATTATCAAAAGATAAGAACTATAATATTTAATGATCATCATCAAAAACTTGGAAAGGAAAAAAATTACCTAGAATGAAATATACTTTATCCTTATTGATAATAAATTTAGAATCCTAAGCATTTTACTAAAATTGTGTATCTAATGTAGTTATCAGTTGAGCTAACATGTACAAAATATAATTCTCTTCCCTAGAGACATGCTCAATAGATATTTGACCAAATTCCTTGAAAAGTTCAAGAACATAGGATTCATATGCTTGCATGGATGAATATTTATCATCAAAAATTTTATGGATTTAATTTACTATGAGTTGGAAATCACTATAACTTTGATTTTTGAAAATTCATATTATTAGGCTACTTTAATCCCATGAATATGAACTTCATACTCAACTATATTGCTTGTCATTCATTTAGTGAAATTAATAGCTTTCAAGATTAAAGCTTCACTAGGTAATACAAGTATGATTCCAAATCCACATTCTTTATTAGTAGAAGCATCATCTACTCTTAATATCCAAGCATTCAAGTTAGTAGAATTTGAAAAGTAAACTCTTTGGTCAACATAATGATGATGATAATCATAAATTGGTTTATTTCTTAGATTTTCATTTATCAAAGTTAAATTCATACTTTTTCCTTTCCTTAATGGTGGAGGATCAACAAAAAGGAACATTTTACCATCATGCTAGTGATAGGAAAAAATACATTTATATTTTCTTCAACTTCTCTAAGGGTTTAATAATATTTTATGGAAGAGTTATTAGTGTAAGGATTTAATTCTAAGATTTCTATGAAGTTTTTTCATTTTTTATACTCTCTTGGACCAACTTCAATAACTTCAATAAAAATGTTGGTGTTTCAATTCTCAAGTAATTCATTTTACTAGTTACGGCTATTAACCACATATTCATAAAAAGGTTTTCTTAATATGATGGTGTATTTGGATTTTTTATAAGAATTAATAATTCAAAAAAATCTAGTTTGAGGAAGCCCCTAAACTTGATTTTAAAAGTTCATGTTAAAAGAACATCATAAGTTGATTGCATGTCAACTACTAAAATATCCATGTAACATGTGAAACTGAGATATTGTTTAAGTTGCACTTTGACTCCTTTCAAAGAGTCTACTATAGGTATAGTAGACTAATCAAGTTGGATGATACTTTTTGTTTCTGGTATCATTTGCACTTCTAGCATTTTACACACTTCTAACGACATAATGCTAATAATTGCACTAGAATCCATTATGTAGTTATCAGCATTCTTCATTAAAATCAACGTTATTAAGAAAGGTGACAGATCTCTTTTGGTTAATGTTAATTTCTTTATATTTTGTATAAATAAGCCATCAATACTTTCAATGACATGAGCATGTTTTTCTAAGTGGAAGCACTTTTCTTTACTAGTTTCAAGTGTTTCAATCATTTTTTGAATTGCACCTTTCATTTCACTAAAATGTAAAAGGTCATATATTGAAATGTTGATCTTAACTCTTTTCAAATCGTCAAAATAATCATAAGTTTTGTGCTCATCTTTAGTTTTTGATTGAGATGAGTTTCTTCTAAGTATAGAAGGTGCATTAGATTATTATTAAAGTTAAGATGATCCTATTTAATTATTTATATTACTTTGATTGGAAACTCTTTTATTGGAAGGGGTTTAAGTATTATTTCCCATTTGTTGTTGAGTAGTATCTATAATGTTACCAAGCCTATGATAGTGAGTGTTTTATAGGTTGGGATGACTTACCATGACTTTTTTTGCATAAATCAAATTATATATTATCCTTTTTATGAGGAATATTAAGAATCATAATTATAGCCTTTTTTTATTAGTTTTGAGAGTTATCTCTATATAAACCTAAAAACCAGGGACAAGCTTTTTTGGAATGTTGCCTAATATAATGTCAGTGAAAATAATCATTATTTGGTTTTGTTATTTTCTAGAGGAATCTTCTTGTTATTTTTTTTAGTTCCACCACTTTGTCTGAATGTTTTTGAAGGAAAGTTAACATTTAAGTGATTTTCTTTTATTAGTTTTTTGTTTGAATAGCCAATTCTTTAGAATTAGATATTCTATTTGAATTTATGATGCATTGGATTAAATTTTTTAATTCATTATCATTTAAACCAATATTTGGTGGTAAGAATGAAGAAGAAATTAGGTTTTGAAAATAATTGTTTACAAGTTAAGGCATCTACAAGGGAGTAAGGATTTGAAGCATAATATTATTTAGTGGGAGGGTTTACGAAGGGAAGAGACTAGATTGCATAGGATTACTAATATTAATAATTTCAAATTGAGTTTGAAGATTATTCACTAAGGTAATTTGTTCTAAATCAATGGTGGAGAGGTAAAAGTTGAGAATAAAATTAGGTTGAGGGTGCATCTCATTTGGCATCTAACCTAACCAATGGAGAAATCTTAAATTATAATCACAAACATTTTCTCTAGGTAGTTTTCTTAGACTTGTAAAGTTGCTTTAGGCTAAGGCAAGAATAGTAAAATTATCAAATTGAATCAAGAAGTTATTTGTAAAGCCTAACCATGAGTTAATGAAAGAATTATGAGCCAGTGTATAGCTTTACTTCTAAAGATAGTTATAAAGATTCTACATGTTATATCATTTTTTGTAATATTGTAGATGCCTAGTAAGGTTTTGAATATTCTACATGTTAGCATGCATCACTGGTAGAAGATGAATGGTTAAGGAACAAATTCACATTTTGTAGGGGTTTAGGAATAAGATGATAATTAGTAAATTTGAAGGAATTGTTAACTAAAGGAGCTAGGGATGGATTGGTTTTCATCTTAGTTCAAATTCTTCTTAGGATAAAGATTCAAAAAGTTAAGACTAATTTTTTTTGTTAATTAAGTTTTTGATTGATTAGGATTAGAGATTCTCTCCTTAAAAGAAAGGTATGGAAACTTTCCTTATTCATAAATTTAAAAAATTAAAATGTAAAATACTAATAAAATGTAAAATCATACTTAACATAAAATAAAGAAAAACCAAAAGGTAACTTAAAATTTGAAATAACAATATAAACATGAAATGTTATTGATGAGTGGTGAGGTACCCCTATGCCTAATCATACGAATCACAAGAATTCACATACGATTTGGTTGAATTCCACAAACTGTAATTACCAAGTATGCTACAGCTAAATAGTGCATGCATGTTGTCGATTTGTTGTCTTTCCAGTCCCACTTGTGGAATGCAATTGTATGGTTAAGTGTGACCGAGGCGTAAGATTTTTATTATTTTGAGTTTTATCAATTTACTCACCTAGAATAAGAATGAAAGTGATAGTGTTTAAGTTACTAAGAAAACTATGATCTAATCTAGCCTAACACAAGTAACCATTCCCACTTCTCAGACACATCCTGAACTTTGTGTAAACACTGTTGGGTTGTCAAACACTAACCATTTCTGAGCTACCAAGTGTCACATGTATGTTCAAAGGCGGTTGTGCTAATGTATTTTAATGAGTTTCTTGATTAATCAAAATTAATTGCTGCGTGAATAACATTAATGTAAATTGCATGAAATCACAATATATAAATGCATAAGAAAGAAAGTCTTAAATGTTGCAAGGATGAATCAAAGAGTTTGTCTTTATTTCCAACACAATGGTATGTTCAGGTACATCAATGCTTAAATAAAGATCCATTTACACTTAGACCTCATAATACGAGAACTTGGAAAATATTCTAACTCTCAAATGAACAAAGTACAAGAGTTTCACTACTTGACTACCAAAAACTACTCTCAATCGTGCACCCAGGGGCTATATTTCTAAACCTAGAAGTAACCCTGTGATATCGAATCTTAGGTCACGATATCGCATATTTGATATCGTGTACCCAATATCATGGAAAATCTAATATCAGAGCATATGAAAAACATGATTCATCATACCCCTACAACTAAATGAAAACTCATCCATGAGTACAAAAGAAGAGGAACAAGTCCCTTATAAAATATATTAGAAGGTGTGGACTATTTGACAATCATGTAAAGTGACACAAAGAAAACAAAAAAATATAGAAGTGCCCGAGCATACAACATTACAATTGTGTACGAAATTGGGTGTTCATGACAATAGAATAGAACACCCTCGTACCCAATGGATATCTAACTCCTCTTAACAATAGAAGAATGAGGGAGAGGTAGAAAAGATCCAGCATTCTTGAACAATCTCCCATGAGTGACATTGTTGCATCCTCTTTGGTGAAGAAAATCCCACTTCCAATTCATGCTCCCCACTGCAATCACAACAAAATCAAGAATTAGTATATAAAGTGTAATAGATAATTGGTTAAATACCTTGTCTCGTCAGTGATTTTATCAACTCGAGTTGTGATTGTAATAGATTGGTTACTTGATAGTGTTAGTGGAAAGACTAATGAATGGTTTAAGTAAGAGAAGTAGGCCATAAAATTTAGAAAAATATTATCACAAGGAATACTGGAAAGAGAATATAGAAATTCACAATAGTAAAAATAAGAAATTCACTAAAAAATGGTTTTGAATATGCATACAATTGGATGCCATGGATGGGGTAAATAAATAAATAAAATTTGATTATAACAATGTCTAAAGGTAAAGAACTTAACTTAACCAAACTAAAAGATATGCAAGTGGATCCTCCCCAAAGTAGGCATAGGCCTTTTATGCCTTTTCATAACTTCAAACCAAGGAGTCCACAGGCACCATGGATGATTAATGGTTACGGGAAGTTAAGTACAAAAATCCAAAAGTAACTAACGAAGATCCCAACACATCAAACTAGAACATTGCATCAAAACATGAAACTGGCAATGAGGTGAGGCATGAAAAGCATAGATGGATGAGAGAGAGAGAATGGAATGGAGTTCCTAATTATGGTCACATGAAGTCCCTTATGGAGTTTGTGATTAAATGACTTTGTAGGATCTATCCTTAGTCTAGACCAAAACCAACCACTTTCAGTGACTTTACATCGACATTCTAAGACTAGTCCATCCCTTGAGATAGAAGAATGCTCCCATAAAAAAACCACCATTCCACATTGGAGAACAATTAAGAAGTGAAAAAGGACCTTAATTTGAGGAGAAAAGACAAGTCCCATAACCAATGCTTGTAGACCATTTATTTGATCTAAGGGGTGTGCTTTTAATTCCCATGTTTTTTATGAATGAGAACCATACCATGCAAAGACCCATGCATTTTTGCATTTATTTTTTCTAAGGGGTGTGATTTGAATCCTCTTTTTTTTTTTGATAAGCACCACACCATGTAAGGACCCATTTGACTTCCTATTGTGGAATGACACAGAATGGTGAGAAGCTCATGAGAACACTCTGGCACATAGGAAAATAGAAAAGCATGAAGAATACTACATTCCTTTGAAGCCACACCCTTTTCATACCTTTGATTCCTTCTCAATTCCAAAAACTAAACAAGTTACCAATTTATTAAAGTTGCATTAATGAAGAAGAGACTACATGTTTGCAAAACAAGGAAAACCATAGAGTATGTGGATAGGTGGATGATGTGGACTAACTACCTATTACATGAAAAGAAACCATGTTTCAGTCATCAGTAACAACATTCAAAGTTAGAAACCAAACATCAACAATCAAATTACAAATGAAACATACCATTATTGAGTAGCACATTACCATTGCACCTAACACCTTATTATTAGAAAGAGTAGAGAAGCACATCAAACACAAGAAGATATAAAAGAAAGTAAAACATTATGTAATAAATATCAAATATATTAAGGATGGTATAAAATAAAAACTTATAAAAGATCAATAATCTGAAAAACAAAAAGATGTAAAAAAAATATGTAAAAGAAAGAATATGAAAATAAAAATTTGTAAAACCAAAAATGTGTAAAAAAAAAAGTCAAAAGACTAAAGAGCCACAGAAAATGTTACTATCGGTGGCCATCTCCCCCATGACTAAGTTGGAAGGGGGAGATTCGAAAGATTGTGTGTGGTTGTCCATCTATTGAGGTGTCTGTTGGGTTGGTTGGCTTAGGCTCATGGAAAGGTTTCACTTGTTGGATGTTGACTAATTTCTTTTTGTTTGGGCTATCAAGTTTGTAGATGATCATGGCCCTAAATGGAAAAGTCTCATCAATGATGTAAGGTCCTTTCCACAATGTTTGAAATTTGGTTTGATGGGATACATGTGCAGGATTCTAATAGAGAACCTTGTCTCCTAGTTGAAACTTGACTTTTCTTATTTTGAGGTCATGACATTTCTTGCTGAATGATTTATGCATTTCATTGGATGATAGGGCCATGAATCAATTTTCATCTAGCAAGTTGAGGTTCATTAATTGTTCTTTCTATGCTAGACTTAGATTTAGGTCAAGGCCATAGGCTATAGAAAGTGTACAAAGCTCGGATTAGATGAGAAGTGTTGGTAGTTTTCCATACACAAGCTCATAGAGAGAATAACCTATAGGAATATTCCATGTGGAGTAATAGGCCCAAAGGGTATTTTTTAACTTGGTTCTCTAGTCCCTTTAATATTTGCTAATGGTGCATGCTAGAATTTTTATAATCTCCCTATTAGTGACCTTAGCTTGACCATTGGCTTGGGGGTGATAGGGTGTTGTCAGTTTATGCTCAACCCCCAAATGCTACATAAGTTTTCAAAAAGTGGCACATGTAAAATGAGTTCCATTTTTAGAAATTAACGCATGAGGCACATCAAACATGTTTATGATATTTTGTTGTAAAAACAAAGTAGCAGTGGTAGATGTAAAGTTAGTGATGGCTGCTGCTTCTGCCCACTTGATGCAATACTTAACTATGACTATGATATATGCCTTTCCATTTGATAAAGGTGTGATGGAACCCATAAAGTCAATGCTCCAAATATTGAATGGCTCAAGAGGTTGAATCCATTGATGTGGCCCCTCCATTTGAGCTATCATTCCACCATCCCTCTAGCAATGATCACAAGCACGGATGAATTAGTATGCATTCATGAAGATTGTTGGCCAATAATATCCTACCATGAGGATTTTTATGGTTGTGCATCTCCTAGCATAATGGCCCCCACAAGGGCCTTCATCAGCATCCTGGAGAATGCAAAATTGATACATATTAGGGGCACACCAACATACTAGGCCGTTAGAATAGACCTTTTAAAGGTTCCTATTAATTTCTATGAAGTCTTTGACCTCGTGAGGAAACTATTATTTCTTTCTAGTGTCTAGCCCTTGTGACAATTCTTGCTTAAGTAAATAAGTAAGGATGGTGTGATACCATTTTGGTTCATTGGGAATTTGTACATTAATAGCCCCTATAAGGAGAGATTTGTTAAGGAATCGATCAAATAAGGGACTCTCTTTCTCCTTGTCATCCCATCTTAACTGTGATAAGTGATCAGCAACCACATTCTCCACACCTTTTCAATCTACCATTGTGAGATCAAAATCTTTCAAAATCATGAGCCACTATATGACATGGGGGCTCACTATTGGTTTATTCATTAGAAACTAGATGGCACTATGATTTGTGTGCTGAATATTTTATAGCCAAGCACATAGTGCCTAAACTTCTCTAATGTGAACACCACTACCATCAACTCCGTTTCTATGGTGGTGTAGTTCAACTATGCACCTACAATGCTTTGGATTGCATAGTGAATATAATATGAACATTTTTGATCATCCATCTACATAAGCACTACTCCCAAAGCATAATTTCATGCATTGGTCATCACATGAAATGGTCTATACCAATCAGGTGCTTGAAGGATTGGGGTTTTAACAAGCTTCTACTTTAGTTACTAAAATTTTTTTTCACATGCAAGGGTCTAGATGAACGATGCATCCTTCTTTGTGAATTCCACCAATGGCTTGGCGATTTTGGAGAATTTCTTGATAAAGCACCAGTAGTAGCCAGTATGACCAAGGAATGACAACACTTCTTTAAATGTTTCAGGTTGATGGGTTATTCCTTGGATGACCCTTATTTTTTCAAGTCCACCTTGATCCCTACTTTGAGATACAGCTCCCCAAGACTATGCCTTCCTGGATCATAAGATGGCTCTTTTTCTAATTGAGCTTAAGGTTTGTCTTGACACATCTCTTCAACACCTACTCAAGATAGTCTAGGGTTTGCTTGAACATAGCTCTGGAGGTAGAAAACTCATCCATAAAGACTTCTACCCCACTATCTATTTGTTGTTGGAAAATGCTAAGGACTAATCATTGAAATGTAGTTAGGGAATTTCATAGACCAAATGGCATCTGACGATAAGTGAAAATCCCCCAAGGAATTGTGAAAGTTGTCTTTGCCTAGTCCTTTGGTGCAATCCAGATTTGGTTATACCCACTATAATTGTCCTAAAAGCTATAATAGTAGTGCCCTAAAATGGTGTCCAACACTTTGTCTACAAAAGGCAATGGCAAATGATCTTTGAAAGTTATCATGTTGAGTAGCCAAAATTCAATGCACACTTGCCATTTTCCTCCTTTCTTAGGTACAATCATGAGTGGATTAACCAACTCACTATCTGCGATAGGATAGATGAATCCCACCTTGAAGAGTTGTTCAATCTCCTGTTTGACAATTTTCTTTAATTTGAGATTCAAATGTCACTGTGGCTATCATTTCTACTTAATGGTGAGGTTAGTGTTTATCCAGTGCTAGCATATTCTTGGATCTATCCTAATGAGCTCAGAATATGACTAGGCAAAGGTTGCTGACCATTTTTCCATAATCTTCATCAATATTTTCTTTTGTTCTATAGCAAGCTTGACATTAATAATGACTAGTCTTCCATTTTTCAAGAACACATACTCCATTCCAGCTGGTAGTGTCTTCAATTAAAATTACAGGAATCTCCAACTCTCCCCAATTGACATCATCATTCACTCCCTTGGAGAGTTGGTGATGAACTTGCTCAAGTTCATCCATACTTGCAACATATTCATACATTAGGCCCTTAGTAGGTTCCATGCACAATGAACTGCTACTAGAATTAACTATCAGCCATTAGGTACCTTCCTATTTTGTGGTTGTTTCATACAAGCATCTTTGGATTTTAGCTTCTAATACACACTACTTACATGCAGAGATAGATGTTCGCTTTATTGATCATAACTTCTACACACAATGGCACCCTGAATCATTGTATGTGATACATGGAATCCTCTTCTTCTCAATCTTTCCAAATTCATTTTCTTTTGATATCTTGAAGGAAATATCTCTAATGTCCATTTTTTCATCAATGGTACTTAACCACACCCTTCCCATAATAACTAGGAAGTCCCCCTCATAGTTCTCCATCTTGATTACTAGGAAGTTAGCAGGATATGACCACCCACAAATGGTGGTAACAATGTCCTCTACTAGTCCCAATGGAATAGTGATGGACTGGTTCACCAATTCCAACTGGATGTTGCTCTTCTTCAAGGGAGGAAGGTTCAACATTGTGTACATCTCATGTCAGATCAGATTAATACTAGAACTAGAGTCAAGAAGAGCTTTACAAGGCTAATTCCCAATAATTTGCAAATATACTAGGGGACTCCCAAGATCAACTAACTTCCTAAGGAGGTTACCAAATCGAATCCAATCAGATACATCATGGGTTAGCATTACAATATGGATTTGAGAGGGATTTTGGTTTGAAGGGGACTTGGATAAAGGTGAGACAGAGGAAGGTGGGGAACAAGGTTACCAACCACTAATGTGTCTGAGGGCTTTGGTGGACAGCAAGGCTGAAAGAAAGATCTTTTCTTTGTTTTTAGTTCAGACCCACTTGGTGGGTTAACTGGTTCCAAATTAACCACCCTTGTAGCATTTCTTTGCTGTGGTTGGGTAGGCAATTCACCCTACATGGATGGAGTAAGTGGTAACTGTGCAGAAGATGAAGTAGGTGTAGGAACAGGAGGTACATGAGGATAGTAGATGGCATCCCTCCTTGGATGGGATAATTGGTCTACTTTAGGAGGGTAGTGGTGAGGTTAGAAAGTAGCAACATGACTAGAGGAGTCTCGTGGAGATGAAGGTTGTTGAACATAGTAACCATAGGGATCTAGTTGCTAGTAAGGGTACTACTATCTTGGAGATGGAAAAGCCTACAATTGTGATTGCTACCACTGCTAGTACAATTTATAGGATTGTAGTGGAGTTCCAGTTGGATAGTACTACTATGGTTGGTGGAACTCTTGAGTGTTGCCTTGTGGATAACGCAATCTTTTGGATGTTTGCCTTTATGCAAGTCATGGATGTCAGGCATACATGCTAGATTCTTGCAAGTGTGATATAATTGGGCAACATCCCTTGGGATGTTTGTACTAGCAAACATCACACAGCACCATTTCTATTGCATCCATTTTACACTTACCCTTAGATATGGCACATTCAGCTTCCTTACACCTACAACACTCACGTTCACCACTTTGCTCCTTAGACTCTTTAGTAATTTTTAAGATAGCTTGAAACCTATTACTCATGGAGTTCCATAATTGGTCAACCTTAGCCATGATTTCAGATTGTAATTTTTTGAGTGTCAAGGTTTTCTAATTAGCCAACTCATCTCTAGTAAATTCATCCTCACTATCACAAAATTGAACCCCTCCTTTTGTGGATAGAAGGATCCCTATTGTATTCTTCTACACTGTCTTATTTTCTCAATTCTTCCTCCTCCCTGGCTACCTACTCAATTAACTTTTGAATCCAATAGGTGCTTAACTTTGTCAATCTCCCTTGAGCATAGATGGTTAGGGTTTTTCTTATTTTAAACTACAACCCATCTATGATATGGCAAAGTTGATCAAGCTGAGAGTATTCATGGTTGAGACACCTATGCAACAAAGAATAGTATCGACCAATAGTAGCATCCAACGGATCATGGTTTTCTTGATTTTACCCTTGGATTTGTTTCCTTAAATTAGATACTTGAGAGTACATTTGATATTTTTCATTGAACAATTCCAACATCATACTTCACTGCCTAATTGAGTGGAGTTCAAAGGATTGGTACCAATTTTTTGCTTCCTTTGTGAGTGTCTGTGGAAATAATTTTAGCTTCTTCTAGTCATTCTCAATATTCTACAAGGCACATGCATCTTGGAAGGCATGGAGATGATTTTTTGGAACAACATCATGGAGATGTGGCCCTGTTAGTCACCTTCATCATGGTTATTCCTTCTGTAGCCACAATATGAGCCAGATGATGAAGAAGAAGATGATGATGAAGGGGAAGAAGAAGGAGAACTTACTCCACGCTAATGCCTATCACCCTTCCTTCGATTCCCACAAGCATAATTATGATCGTAACCTCCTTTTTTCCCCTTATCTTGACTTGCCTTTCCAGATCCATTTTTGTCATTGAATTCATTTTGACTAGAACCTAGATTTTGAATTATGGATTGCATGTTTTGGTTGAGGGTTCCTTGAACAAAGTCAAAGAGAGGAGAATCACTAAAGAAGTGGTCACCTCCATCAAATGGGCCAAGAAAATATGGAAAAGTGTTTGACCCCTTACTCTTCACAAGCTTGTGTTGGTGCTCCAGCTAACAATCCCCTAATCTTTGTGCTTCAGAGGGATGATAATCCCTTGAGTCGATCTCTCGCAACTCGTATTCTCCATGAAGATGTTGAAGCCTGTGTCGTGTGAGCATTAGCTAGAGCATTGCTAGAATAGATCGATTAGGTGGCAACACAATGTTTCCTTCCATGTCACACCACTACAATAGGTCATCTTGATGCAAGATGAAGGTGAACTTAGGTACATATTCATCGAGATGAGCATATACCGCTCGGTATTGCTGAGGCACCTGGACTGCTCAAGGCAAAGATGGACTCCTATGAGGAGAAGACATCTTGTGTAAATGAACTTATAGGCAGTGTATAGTTAAGGTTTAATTTAATTATAATAATTTTTGTTTTCATAAGATTTGACTCTTAGGGTTTGAACAACGAGGTTACTAAGTTTCACTTGATTTAGATAGCGCACATAGAACAAAAATCCTCGACAACGATGCCAATGATGAGTGGCGAGGTACCCCTATGCCCAACCATATGAATCATAGGCATTTACATGCAATTCAGTCAAATTTTGTAGACTGTAATTACCAAGTATGCTAGAGCTAAATAGTGCATACATGTTTGTTCATTGTCTTCCCAGTCCGACTTATGGAATGCAATTGTATGGTCAAGTGTGATTGAGGCATAAGACTTTTATTATTTTGAGTTTTATCAGTTTACTCACCTAGAACAAGAATGAAAGTGAGCTAAGAAAACTATGATCTAATCTAGCTTAACACAAGTAACCTTTTCCACTTCCTAGACACATCTTGAACTTTGTGTAAACACTACTAGGTTGTCAAATGCTAACTGTTTCTGAGCTACCAAGTGTCATACGTATGTTCGAAGGGGGTCATGATTGTGTATTTTAATGAGTTTCTTGATTAATAAAAATTAATTACTGCATGAATAACATTAATGTAAATTTCATGAAATCACAATATATAAATGCATAAGAAAGAAAGTTTGAAGTGCTACAAGGATTAATCAAAGAGTTTGTCTTTATTGCCAACACAATGATGTGTTCAAGTATATCAATGCTTGAATAAAGATCTATTCACCCTTAGACCTCCTGCTACAGGCACATGGAAAATATTCTAACTCTAAAATAAACAAACTATAAGATTTTTGATACTTGACTACCAAAAATTACTCTCAATCGTGTGCCCAGGGGCTATATTTATAGACCCGGGAGTAGCCCTATGATATCAAATGTACGATATTGCATCTTGGGTTGTGATATCATGTACTTGATATTGAGACAACTTCAATATTGGATCATATGAAAAACACGATTCATTAGTTATATAAAGATGATAAACCACCTTACCAAAGCTCTTGTTAAGATAAGAACTATAAAATTAAAAGAAAAAATAAAAAGAGCCTTTCTTCTAGCACTAGAAAAAGAAATGTTACTATGTAATTTTTCAATTATAGATATCCTTTTAAAATTTTTTTCATAAGAGTATCATCTAGGGCACCTCCCATATTAGTATAGAAACCCTCAAATAGTATTACCTGGTATAGCAATGTAATATTCAAAATTAAATACAACTAAACCTAAGATTAATGTAGTATGCAAATAGTCTCTTAAGGTTACCTTGTTCATGATAATAAAACACATTATTAATTAAATGAAAATGGTGAAAAAGATGCAATAATATACAACTTAATTTGTTTTAATGTAAGATAATATGCCCAATTTAGTGATAAAAATATCAAGTCTAGGAATTGAAAATAGTTGAAATGAAGTTATGAAATAATTAATGCTTGCGATAGAATAAATTCCAAAACAAAATAGGTAGATTATGGCATTAATAAGTGATCAAAATAAAACATAAATAGGTTTAGTATTGTGATAGAAATAATAAATGAAATGTGATGAGATGAAATATAATAGTAAGTTAAAGAAAGAAATAAAATAGAGAACATTGCTCATAAATTAAGTAGACATTGCTGAATTTAAAGCCAATATAATTGAAATTGAAAATGATATCAATTCTCATTAAAAGTGTTCAAACGATAGTGAAAATAATATAGGAATAATAGACTTCACACACCTAGTGATTAGGAAAATAATAAAAATAAAGCTCCAAATGAATTATCTCTAAATTGAGCTATAAATTTTATCCACCAAGTTAACCACTATTAACATAAGCTTGTCCACATATATATCTAAAGGTACACATCCTTCAACAAGTATTTGTACTTAATATTTTAGTCTACAAGAAGCTATTGATAGAGATCCTAGTTGGAGTAGAGGTCAATCTTAATTGCTCTTTCTAGATCCATGAAAATCAAAATTGGTTTAAAAAATAACTCAAATAAGGTAGTGCTAAGTAGGGAATGGAAAGTTTTATTCTGCAAATAAATCAACTAGTATGAAACTGTAGTGTAGATAAAAGATAGAAGAAGAAATTATCAAGCTTTAGAACATACAATCCTATTGGTTCAAGAGGACCCTAGTCTCCCTATTCCATCAATAGCTTTTTCCTTTTGAAGCTTAGCATCTCCTAACAATTTGCATTTGTCACTATTGTTGCAACAATAGTTACTTTCATGGAACAATAATGATTCAAATTATTGGGCTTATTTTATTATGCAATATCCCATGGCTTTAGAGTAAAAGCTCAATATGTTCATGTAGTATGTTTGAGTTGGATGAAGCATGCCATATTAAGCAAGAGATATTCTCATTAAGCTTTGATAAGAATCTTAGGATTTGTGGTAGATAATGACTTATAGCTATATTTTTGATAATGCAAAAAGTAATCCTTAAGTAGAAGAAAAAATTCAAAGGAAAATGTTTGCAGAAATTCTAAAAGGATTAGATCCATTTCACTCAAGTTCTTATTTTAAGAATGAAGATTTTAAAGCCTAGTAATCAACTCAAAAGATTTTGATCTATTAATCATATAGGTCCATCAAGTTAAAAAAATTAGGGTTTCAAGATATGCATAGAACAATTATATCAACTTTTGAAGAAAGAGCTTACATGAACATAATCCAACTCAAAAGATCGCTCCTTAAGTTTATTAGCTAATCCTCTAACTATTGGAAATGGACTTGCAAAGTTGAAAGATTCAGTCTTGGCTCGAAGTGAAGTTAGCATGAATGTAAACAATTAAGTGTAGGTTACTAACAAAATAACTTATCATTTTAAGAAAATGGTTTAATCTAAGGTAGATTAATTTTATAATATTAGCTCTATAGCTAGAGTGATTTCATAGAATCAAAAAAATTGCTTCTACAAAGCATTCACAAAATGGTTCTATGAGCCACAATTATCTCTATTGATCATAGAATAAAAGGAAATTTTATAAATAAATTATTTGATTATCACATTGGTTCATAGAATCATAAGAGATTTGTGGAACCAATAAGTGGTTCTATGAAATGTACCTAAGATAATCCTATGATCCACATCAGTTGGTTTTTGAACAAAGATTAGCTTTGCATGATTGTAAGGTAAGGATTTATAGGAGTCTAAGATTAGCTTTGCAAAAAAATCCTGTGCGCCACATAAGCTGAGTAAGGAAAGCTTATTTTGAAAGATTTTCAAATTAGTTCTACCATGTCAATTGATGGGATTTTAGAAATGAAAGAAAACAAAAAACCTTGCTTTTGGCTCTACCATGTCAGCCTCTAAAAAGTCAATGAATTTGTAGAGCTTTAAAAAATCAATACTAAAGAGAAGATTTAATTAAATCTTACCATATCAGCTTTATATAGCATAGGTTTGTAGAACCAAAAATTGATTCTAAAAAATGGTTCTAAATCCAATTGATTGCAAAAAGAGGGAATTCATCAAGAGTGATTGTCATGTTAGCTTATAAGGGAAGCTCATAGAACCAAAAGTGGTTCTACAAGAAAGCTCTACTTGAATCAGGTTCATAAGATTCTAATGTGACACGTAAGCTACAAAGTAGGAGTAGGTTTTGAAGAATCAGTGTTTCCATCAAAATTGATACCAAAATGAAAGTAAGCTTTGAAATCTCATATTGAATCTTCAACCATGTCATACTTTTATAATAGATGGATTTGTAGAATCAAAAGAAGGTTCTACAAAATGGTACTACAAGTCACATCATCATTGAAAGAAGGAACTTGAATGGAAATGTTGCTTGTAGAACAAAATTTGATTCTACCAACAAGTGCATAAGTGATTCTACCAAGTTAGCTACATTTAGACAAGAATATTCGTAGAGTAAAAAATTGGTTCTACAAAGAAGATTTACCACATAAGCTCTCTAATTAGCATGCATTCATAGAATTGAAATCTCGTTCTACTAAGTAAAGCAAAATGGTTTTATGAGCGATGTCATCATTCAAAGGAAAGCACAAAGAAGAGTGTTTTTTCGTAGAACTAAAATTTGGTTCTACAAGTGAGCATGTAATTGATTCTACCACATCAACTCTTTTGTAAAAATATTTTGTAGAACTAAAAAGTGGTTCTACAAACAAATGATTGGAATAGTTATATGTTCCACATTAGCTTCTTTGTAAAATGGGTTAGTATAACTAAAATCTGGTTTTACAACAAGCTCACTATTCAGCTCTACCACATTAGCATTAAAAAATCAAAATCTTTGAAGAGCTAGAAAAGTCATATCTAAAATGGGTTCTTGAGGTACCTTGTCATGATAGCTTCTAAGAAGAGCAAGTTCATTGAATCAAAGAGCCACACAAGTTACAAATTTAATTCATGCACATGCACATTACACTTTTAATCTAGCTCAACAAGTTATAAGGCAAAAGATTATTACACATCAAATACGCTAAAAATGGTTCTACAAATACGCTTCTAAATGATTCTACAAATATGCTTCTAAATGGTTAGAAGCTAAGAATGGTTCTACAAATACGCTTCTAAATGATTCTATAAACCAATTTCAAAATCTAGCTTTGATAATCGTTCTCCACATTAATATAGCTCATAGAAAAGTTCATTTATAGAATTGAAGAATGGTCCTACAAATTAGACACTTTTTATAAGCCACATCATCTTTGGAGAAAGAGTGTTGCATATGAAACCAAAAATTGGTTCTACAAGAGAGTGTATAAATGATTCTACCACATTAGCCCCTTTATACAGTGAGCTTGCAATATCAAAATTCGATTCTACAAGGAGCTTTCAAAATGGCTTAACATTCCATGTCAAGTCAACAAGTCCATTGAGTACGAATTGATTTCAAAAAGAAGCTTGAGGGAAGCCTTGCCATTTTAGCTTCTATATCATACAGGATTGTAGAATCAAAATCAAGTTCTATGAAGATGAAATCCATTAGATTAAATAAATATTTTCTTGAGCCCATAGAAGATTAAAAGTAAGATTCATGCACATGTGTGTTATATCTTAATTTAGCCCAATATTATGAGTTAAAGGCTAAAGTATATAGCATAGCTCATAGAACTTAAATTTGGTTCTACGAAAAAACTCAAGAACCACTCTACTAGGTTAGTACCAAAGGGTCTACAAAAGATAGCTATGAGTCATTCTACATGCCATGCTCAAATTCAAAAGAAGAGACTTGTAGAACCCAAAAATAGCTCTATAGACTAATTCTACAAGTTGAAAGCTTTACCATGTTAGCATAAGCATAAATAAAATGATTTTATTCATAGAACCAACAATGGTTCTACGAATTAGGCTCTATTCACATGCCACATTATCCTTATCATTAAAAAATGATGATAGAAATTGAATCAATGAAATGAGTTAAGACACTAGAATTAGCCTATCTAAAAGCAAGTAAATTGACAGATGAAGCTCTATGTATTAATGAATAGAATTGAAACAAATTTAAAAACATGTTGCACAAAGGAGAGCTCACCCTAAAAACCATTGTGATGATTTTTTTCTAGTCATTTATCAAATAAGCTACTTTGACACTTAGGCTTTAAAATTTTTGATGAATTGTGTAGCAAGCTAGAAAGAAATAATTATTGCAATAATGAATGAAACTACCAAGAAGAAGTTGCAATTGGAATAAGTTTATTCTATTGTAGGAGCATCATTAATAAAGGTAATTGATTGCATAACCAAATTAGGTTTGGAAGAAATAAGCATTGAAGAGGTCATTAAAGAAGCTTAATAACACTAAACTATGTTCAATGAATTAATCTATTAAATTTCTTCTCAATCATGGAAATTTATCTCAACAGTTATTAATTGAAGGGCTCTAGATTCAGAGAATGAGGAAAAATTTACCAAGAAACTGAGCAACTATTCAACAACCTTCAAGTATATGAAGAGAATGTGTAGGATATGAAGCTTTAATTTTTATAACTATTGTAACTACCAGTGGCTATTATATAAAGCCTAGAGTTGAAGCTTAAAAGGGCATCTGGGCCTTGTCTAAAGAGGGAAGTTTCTGGAGAGGGGAATTTAGAATAAAGATTGTAAAGACTATTTCATATAATAACATTTTGAAAAGGTTTTATCTATCTCTTTTAGCTTTCATCTCTTACCTAGTATTTCTAGTTGAATATCTTTTTCTATGTCGTCTAGTTTAAATATTGCATAACAACATATGAATGGATTGCTAGTTTTGGGAAAGGTTATTTTCTCTATAAGTAGAGGTTAATCTTCTTTCTATTATTCTAATTTAATGGGATAGCTTTGATAAGTGTCAATTTTGAATAAGCTTAACATAGGAAATATTGTCTTCTTTATATGATTTTCAGCTTTCCAAATAATCTCTCTACCTCAATCTCCTACTCTTTTTAGCGAAATTTTTATGGTCTAGCATTGGAAATTTAGCTAATAGATAGCTCAAAATTTAAGATTGACCTTTCCTATAAAATTGTTCATTCATTATATATGAATGTTGTGTAAAATTGAAAGCTAGGCTTAAAGGAGAGATATTCAATTTCTATAATTATGTTAACAGACAACTAGGAGGGATAGACATTTGCTACATATAAGACAATAATTCCTTAGATAGATTTTTTCTATTTTGGAGACAAATCTTTATTGTTAAACATGCTTAGCCATGTGGGTGGGTATATCCATGCCTTGGTGGTGCTAGAGACCAACAACCACCTAAAATAACTTTGTAAAAACTACTCATGGCAAGGTCACCACAATAGTCACTCATTTGACTCTTTCCATTTTTTTTGGTTTATACCTAAAATTAACAAAAATAATGCAAACAAGATCACCTATTCATAAAAAGAATTTTTTTACTAATATCAGTATGAAAATACCTTTAAGACAATTGAATGTTAGAGTAATGGAAGGTTCTTTTCTTTTTTATGTTTTTATTTTTAAATAAAAATATTAGGACATCAGAATTAATAATTTCAAGGAATGCAAGAGGATTATCCTGCTAATGATTTCTCTTTCATTATTCTATCAACCTTCTCATAAGTATCTTGGCCAACATCTTCAATGTAGGAATTATTAGAAGTTATTGAGTAGTTTTCCTAGAGATAATAAGCAATTTTGACTATCTCTAATTATCCTTCACACTAATATGGTCATGTCTTCAATTGGTTATAGTTCTACTAACATCATCATGGGTTCTGTTGAAAGCATGGTTTCTACTTACATCATCATACGTTACACTAAAGGTATGGATTTCACTAAAGATATGAATTCTACTAACATCATTATAGATTCCACTAATGTCATGAGTTCCACTGAAGATATAGGTTCTACTCATATCATCATAGGTGGGTTCTACTAATATCATGACAAGTTCCACTAGCTTCCATGATTCTGCTAATGTCATCATAGCTTCTACTAACATAATCATAGGTTCTACTAGGTTCTATGGTTTTGTTGACAACACTGTGGGTTCTGCTAACATCATCATAGGTTTCATTGATATTATGGATTTTGCTAATGTCATCATAGGTTCTACTTTTACCATCACAAGTTCCATTGAAGGTACCTACATAGTATGGATATCATTGGAATCATCTCAAAAAATGTTGTGTAATGATGTAATTGAATTAAAGAATTTCTTTAAAAAAACCATATCTACCATTTGCAAAGCATCATGTTCAAAACAATTCTAATAAATTTTGAATGTACTAGAAAAAACAAGATTCTGCAAACCAAATAAAGAAGCAATACTGCTTAATACTAATAATAACAATAATTAATCTTAAGGTTTATAAAATGTATTTCATATTCACCCCCAACCCTTGTTAAGCAAGTTATTAGATCAATAGTTGATGATCAAAGATAATGAGTTTTAAGACCTAAAGACACAAAAACTTATTAAGTTGGAGCCCCATGTTAAGCATGGGAATGTTGAAATCAACAAGGTTTTAGCATAAACTCCTACGGATTATGGTTTGAGTTTAAGTAAGTTTCGAAATCTCCAGCAAAGAGTGGCTAGTGCCAGAAATGTCTACGATGTAGGCATGAAGCTTGCTTTTATTTTACATGTGTTTGGTACAGAATAAAATCCTTGTTGCTTAGCTTCTTAAACACATGGGCTACTAAGTACATTATTATAGCCACAATCTAATATACTAGTGAAGGTTCATAGATAAGAAGCCTCATGCATCCTTTGGATATTCTTTACTACCATCTCCTAGGGCTAATAATCATTGTTCTTCCTATGCACTGTGCTCACAAAATTAGCATCCTTTGTGTTGTTCTTACAACCACCATGTCTTACATTAACATAGTACTGCTCCACACTTTGCTAAATCTTTATTGTCATTCTCAAACATAGCTATCCCCACTTCCTACTATCATTGTTACATGTTTTCATTACTGGGTTTTCCACTATTGTTAGAAAAAGAAACAGCCACACATCCTTAGCCATGCATGTTGTTGTTTCTACCTGAGCCTATCTCTTTGTCAATGTGTTAGTTTGTTGGCCGAAAAGTAGGGGCATTGCTAAAATAGCACATACTAAAATAACATTAACCAGATACTATCATTTTTTTAAGAAAAAAGATAAGATGAGTTTCTAATAATGATTTGATGAGATTGTTTTGGTAACATTAAATTTAAGCTAGATTAAAACCTCCCATTAATTAAGCTTCTTCATTAATAATAACAACTACCATTATAAAGTAATCATTCACTAAATGGATTTAATATTCATATTAACAACAATTTATTATTGATGATAGAAAGCTTCAAATTTCAAATGTGGCCCTGTCATTGGGATCCTTAGAAGAGATGCATATCATTATCATAAAAGTTGTAACTATAGCCAGAGTTGATGGCCATGAACTTATGAAACCAAAGACTTGGTGGTAGGAAAAACTTATAAATCGTTGCCCCATTCCAAGCATAAGAATATTGATGTCAACAGCAAGCAACTGATTGGTAAAACTTAAATTTTGCATGGGTTTTATAAAACCTGATCGCTGGGGACCGTATTCAGCAAGTTTTAAAACGTGATGAACAGTTAGCAATTAAAATATATATTTTTGCATGATTTCTGGCAACAAATACATTGGGTAAGACATGATTTTGAACCAGCAAAGATCATTTCCTTCCTCTTTTCAAAGATCAGTTCAGACTCCAGAGTACTAATTCCTTCTCGTCCATTTTTAAGGTTACCTCAACAAACAGTTGGCAGAAAGATATGGAGAAGAAGACATACTGTGTCACTGGAGCAGCAGGGTATTTAGGATCATGGTTAGTTAAGACACTGTTAGAGAAAGGTCATATGGTTCATGCTACTGTTAGAGATCCTGGTAATATAATTACATTCCCAACATAGATTTTTATACAAAATACGTAGTAATTCATGCATTTTAATCTGAAAGAGTACTGGGAATTGCAGAGAATCCAAGAAAGGCAGGGCCCCTGAAAACACTGGAAGGGGCAGAGGAAAGGCTCAGATTATTCAAAGCAGATCTTCTTGAGGAACACTCATTTGACACGGCTGTGGACGGATGTCATGGAGTATTTCATGTAGCAAATCCTGCTGAAGTATATAAAACCTCCGAGGTAACATTTGATATGTAGGGAATGGAAATCCTAATTCAATCCCTTTCTGATATTTGCTGAATCCTTCTACTCATGGTATAATTATGTAATAAAATATCAATTTCTCAGGAGAAAGATTAAAAAAGATGTTTCTTCTGTGTTTTCACATTATGATCCCCTCTCTTAAAAGTTTTTAATTCAGCTGTGTATACAACTCAAAATGCAACTGGTAAACTCATTCAAAGCTACAAGTTTTGAATTTAGTTTCCATACCCTTTTACATCATGCATCCTAAGTCCGTTGGACCCATTCAGCTCTTGCCATTTTTTGTTGCTTGCTTACAGCCTTGCATCCCTGGTTTTCTAGCCGCGTTTAAATTCTATACATCCTCCAAACACTTACCTGTTCAAATCCTAACCACTAGTGTCCTTGGCAGCAACAGAATCATCCTTTTTTCCAGGGCTTTTCTAAGTCTCACTTTCAATCTTAGGTTAAATCCAAATCCATTTTTAGATGGTCATTCATAGCACAGAGAAGAATCTTGCAGCAAACAAAGAGCATAGGTTAAAGAAACGAGTAACAGAGAAAGATCAATTACTTAAAAATATTCATTAAACAATGAATCATGACATTATTTCTGTAAATGAATCAATAAGTCTACTTCACATTGAATTATCCTGCACTAACCAGTTGATCACGATCTAAAGTGTGTAAATGGCATGACAGTTCTATTTCATATCTAAAGTCATTGCGGAGCAAGCGGCTCTGAAATTCGGGGAAGAACACGAAAATGAGATCAAAGTGGTCACCATATCACGGGCAATTGTAGATGGACCTTTCATCACATCAGAGCTGCCCAAGACTTGTGCTGGACTCTTATCCTTCTTCACTGGTAAATACATGCCCTGGAAATCAAACTGAAACACCAGAAATATATAGCATGTGTTATAAATATTTATCAATAAAGTTACCAAGTTTTTTTGGTTTTACTTCAAAAAGTTCTATTAAACTATTAACTATAATTCATTAATTTATCTTTGTGGCCACTTTGCATAAAAACAAAACATTTCATTAAGCATCGTCATTAATAAGTGATGCTTATCTTCAATTGCTCTTTGATTACATAAATGACAAATTTGCATCAAAGATAAATCCTCTCGTCTTGAGACATGGACAAACCTTCCTAATTCCTATTTCAATTTTAAAATAATAAGAGCCTAATCTCTCTAAACTTGCTTGATTGATTGATTTAAGTGATAGGATACTGGAAGTAAAAATTTTAAAATTGCTCTTTGATTACATAAATGACAAATTTGCATCAAAGATAAATCCTCTCGTCTTGAGACATGGACAAACCTTACTAATTCCTATTTCAATTTTAAAATAATAAGAGCCTAATCTCTCTAAACTTGCTTGATTGATTTAAGTGATAGGATACGGGAAGTAAAAATAGAACGCTTTTTTCCGTCGTCAAAGTGTTTACCAGAAAAAGTAATTATTGGATATCTACTACAACCAGATTGTACTGCGTTTCAACCCCGGAATCAAATCAAATGGGTAGAAGTGAATTCAATAAATCTGGTGTTGCTGTTCAAATCAAATGGATCAACGTGAAATAAATTATGTATTGCAGGTGATGAAGTACTCTTTCAGACGATGAAGGTGATGCAGCAGTGTTTTGGGTGGACGCTATTGATTCACACGGAGGATGCAATCAATGCTCACATATTTGTGATGGAGAATCCTTCCGCACAGTGTCGCCGTATCTGCAGCAGCGTAAGCATAGCTCTTTCACAATTATCACACTACCCTGCTTCTAAATAACCAGAATTTCCTGTGACATCGCAGTATGTTTAGCTCCAAATTCTTTATTATTAATTTTTTTCTCATTTAAAGCATCGGATTCGTTTTAACGTGTGTTGAATCTTATATGCAAGAGTGAAAGAGGAAGAGGAGGGTAGCCAAATTGCAGGGGTGTCGTCGCAGAAGGTCATTGACATGGGATTTGAATTCAATCACGGATTGGATCATATTTTTGGCGACTGCATTTCAGGGTCTGTGGCTTGCGGCGCTCTCCGGGATCCCAGAACAGGATCATGCCTCCATTCGATTGAAACTGAGGCTGTTACGAGTTCAATTCTGTAATCAAAATGATAAAGAACATGCAGTTCGTTTAAGAAACCTAAAAATTGTAGGAAAGTCCAATTCTGCTAAGTTGACTTTTAGTTTTTCTTCCAACAAAAAATCAGTGATTGCAATTGTAAATTATCTTTTAACATCTTGCAGCGACGTTGAAGCTTGAAATAAATTTGCTTATTATATTAAAATTGAAGCCTTATTATGTCGACCAGTTATAGGATTTATTTAACAGATATTCTATTTTCATAAAAAAATTAATAATTATTCTTATTTTTAGCTTTGTAGTGATGGTTGAAGGGCAAAGGGTATCCTTGGCCTTATTAGGCAGTGAATATCCTACTGGATTTGATGTACATGCATGCCCATATTAAACTATGGTCTTAGATGTGCATTCATGCCCATACTAAATCATGATGTATTCGTAATTGCATCCCGTGGCATGTCGATCATGAAAAGAGGCTAATATGCATATACATAACTCAAATTATCCAAAGCATTTCAAAATTTGGGTGTTCTTCATCTGCAGATTACTTTGGTCAGGGCCATTCAACCTGCAGTCTCTGAAAATTTTCACCAGCAACACTTAGGTAAATGTTTTCTTTATTTTCATGTGTTGTTTCAGTGCTGTTATGAAGGACCTCTACTGTTCTACTGTTACTCCCTGTTACTTCTCTGGTTCATTGCAAGGTTTTGGGTTTTTTTCCTAATTTTGATTTCCTGCTTTGTTTAAGTCATTTTTGGTATGTTTTCATAGTAATATATACTTGCATGAGATTTCATGGTAGTTTGCTTTGTTTCACAATTGAAGCTAAGCACCATGGTGATTGTTGTAGTGCACACTGCATTTTCTAATCAATGCATTCTAAAAATTCTAGCTCTTTATATAGCATTCAACTTCATTTGTTTCAGAACTGTTAATGAGTGGTATTTTTGTGAACAGAAATCTATATTTACTAGCCCATGTGGAAGAGGATTACATTGTGCAACTCTAATTTTTTATTATTATTATTTCTGTTATGAGTCTTGTGTTTTAGAAAACAGTGTGTGTTGTATTTCATCAAAAAAAAAAAATTTATTTCACAATGTTCACTTCGTTGACCATGGTATTTATGAAAATGTGGGTTTTATGTAATGGTCAATGTGTGTTTCTCATTTTGATTTAAAGTCTAGCAATATTTTTACATATCATAGGCCAAGTTAAACACACTTTCATGGTGATGGTGATAAAAGTGTTTTGTTATTAAATAGCTTTGTAGTGTAATTCTATAATAGAACTTAGGCAGCTATAACTTATGCAAGAGCTTTAAAGTGTAATTAGCGTTCAGTACATATTTCCAAGAAAGTATTGAAATTATCTATTAAGCTATATTTATATAAACTAGTTTTGACGTTTTAATTTTAATGTTATATTTTTACTATTTGAAAGAATAAATATATATTATATAACTCTTTAGTCATATGGTTTTTTAATTAGTCATATTAAAAGTTTAAACTATAGTTTTGAATTCTCACTTAACATTATAAACTCATAAGTTATGTTAAATACATTTAATTGATTATTAACTCCAAAATGATTTCATATCTTAGCATAAGTTAATTGCATCAAACTCTTGTGATGAGTGGCAGGTACCCCTTATGCCCAACCATAAGAATCACAAGCATTTATGCACAATTTGATCGAATTCCATGGATGGAACTAGTTGTGGTATCTAGATTATTAAGCATTAATCATAAGATGTTGTTTTCTCACTTGAACTAGTGGTAACTTTGTCACATATGGTTTAGTCCAAAGTGAGGCATATGATAATTGATGTTGTTTAGCCTTTAATACTCCTAGTTGTGAACATGATGAAAGTTAAGAATAACAATCTAAATCTAAGTAATGGTGGTAATGTAAATCTACTTTAGTCTATAGCAATGAGTATCCAATCTTGGCTTATAGTACATGTCTTAGGCTTATGTAACCATTATTGGGATCACCAAGCATTATGCTACTGGGAGAACCAAGCAATAACACTACTGAGATTACTAAACAAATATACTTAAATGCTTAAAACTAGTCATACTCATTTCGCTTTACTAATGAACAAGTAAAGTAAAATACTTGGAAATGTAAATGATTATCTAAAAAGAAACAAAAACTATGCGAAGTAAAATAGTAAAAAATAAGTGGAGGCTGCAATGATGAAAAGCAATCTCAATCTTTATTTCGGAACATGAACTATGCCCAACTACACTTCACTCAAATAAAGAGTGTGTACAACTGCTCAACACCATACTATGGGCATACCCTCTATTGTTAAAACTATGAAAACAAACTGAAAGAGTCTACCTAAGGATGGAATAAAACTTATTTGAATCATGCCCCCAAGTGCTATATTTATAGGCAGGCATACATCTTGCAATATTGGATATGCGATATTAGAGCTATGACATCAGATATGTGATATCGTAGTTGATCAAAAATTATTGTTTAGTAAAACACATGCAATGTAGCATCTACAACATAGCAACCAACTAAGATGTTCTAATTGGGATGCTACAACATAGATGTGATGTAGCATCTATGATATCTCAACCAACTAATGATTCATCACTTGTATTATAAATAATATGATTAATGAAGTGTAATATTTAAATACATCATTTAGAATGATGGCATCATGTTCGTTTGTTAGGTTGAAAATGATCACATTTGAGGTTGGGTATAGGTAGTGAAGAAATTAATTTATGGTATCTCTAAAGTTGTCCTTTTTTTAGTATTTGATTATAGATAGGTTATATATCTTAGTGGCAAGATGATGGTTATTTGAATAGCTGATTAGTCAGTTGTTTGACCACAAAATTTACCTGCATTCTCACTCATGGATTTCATCCATGATTAAAATATTACAATTTATATGATTTTTTAGAGGAGATTTAGTTTTATTTTCTTTATTTTTATGATGGTAAATTGTTAAGATATGCTAAAGAATACTTGCAAGTCCTGGAATGTTCATTGATAATTTTATTTTTAATGCAACATAGCTTCAATAGGCTATTTTTCTATCAAATTTTGCCTTTATATTGGTTGCTATTATTGAAGTTATATACAATCATGAATGGGGTAAACGTTACAAGGAATAGCAAAAGGCATCTTCCAAAATACTAAAATACTAAATACTAGAGGAATAGTAAATGGGTGATGAAATTATAATACTATGTACTAAAATTCGCTTGTTAAGAAATGCATTGGTAGTTAAGAATGATGTTTCCAAAAACATTCACCCTAACAAGATCAACATTATAGAAAACCTTAATGATGGTATGATGTTGTGCACTTTCTATATGTTACTAATTTCTTTTCTTGCTCTTCAAGCTTCTCTTTAATGTCATTATTGTAAATGTTTAACATATTTTCATGAAATGCCAATAACTAAAGTAGCTAGATGATTATTTATTTCTATTGAACATAATAAATAACAAGTGATCCATGGGAGGAAGTATTTGAATAAAGAAACAAGTGAACTTGATGTTGTTGTTGCATATGTTTTATTTAGAAATTTAAATTTTCTATTTTATGCTCACCTTATTGTCCAATTATACATGTCAAACTATCATGGTTATATGTTGTATGATTTATTATTAAATTTTACCTTTGTAGTTGATGCCTATGTAGATTGCAAAACACCAATTGATCAATGTGGAACAATTGACAAACTAATGCATTTTCTTGTCTCTCATAGCAAAGAGCTTGTGAGGAAATTCGATGCCCCATATATTGACATAAGATTTTCTTTCAAGAGTGTATTTCAAGATGGACTAAAATAATGGCTTGATGATAACATCATAAATGTGTACATCATGCACTTAGCAACTTTAGAAGTTAATCTATGCATGTGAAGAATATTAGAATCCAAAATATTTTATCTTCAATATGATATTTCAATACTATGTGAAGTTCTTTGAGAGCAAGATACATGTGTCTCATAAGAATTAGTTAAGACAAGCATGTACTAAATGTTGAAAGTGGTACATTGGTTTAGGAAAACGTTGATGATTTCCTTGTAGAAGTAGATTTTGTAAATGATTTGAAACATAAAACTTGTTGGTATGAGTTTTATAATCCAAAAACTCATTGTTTTATCATCCCTAAAACACTAGTGGACATTGGGCTCTTATTATCGTTGACATAATTGAAAACAAAATATTAGTATATGATTTCTTACCTCCTTGATAACAGGTTACTATTGTTAGAAAATTGATGTTGAATTTTATTAACTATTTATCTTAATAGGGATTTTTATGCTCTCAAGGTATAATGGAACTCAAGAAAAAGAGAAAGAAAATATTTACAAAATGAAATGTAATTGTTGTAAAAGGTATTCCTAGACAAGAAAATGAATATGATTGTGCCATGTAAACATTAATGTATATGCATCACTTGGTATTAAGCAAAGAATTAAATTTCACTCCAGATTCTGTTTCAATGTATAGGAAAATCATGATACAGGAAATCCTAAGTTCTCTAGTAGTTGATCAAGTTTGGAAAAACATGTGTCTACAACATATGCTAAATGATAAATGAAATGAGCATGGTCCATTTGTATTTTTTTTATGTAACTAAAACTAATAATTGCATTCGTGCATGAGGTAGTCCACCATATTGATGCTATTGGATTGTAATGCATTTCTTTTATAATTTTGTAAATGAATTTGTGTTGTAACTAGGTTGCAATGAATCTCTTTTGTAATTTTGTAAAGGAATATGGAATATATAGCCAGTAACCTTTTGTATCTATGTCACATGTTTCATATTGTATATACATTTAATTCTTACTTGATCATCCTTATTACATTTATGTATGGCTCAAAATTTTTACTTTCCAAGGGGAAAAATTTTGATTATTTTCTCTAATAAGTATTTTTCCTTCATTCAAAGAAGACGGTAATTATTTAATTAGAATAGTTATTTGTAGTAAAACCATAATATAAATACTCCATGTTGAGTTTTATTATAGGATAGAATAATACATTATACAACTTTTTGGTAAGTATAATGGTTACAATTTTAAATTATGCTAATCATTTGATGCAATGCCAGTTGCATCTTAATCATAGCTACATAGTGTAAGTAACTATGAATCATACTACCTTGCAATTCAAAATTTGGTAACCTTCAAGGATAGGTTGTGGTGACATGCGTCTTGCAGTACATCACATTGTTTTCAAGAATGCAAGGAAATGTGTCCTACATGTCCTTGCACTGTCAAATTTCACAATATGAGAATATGCTACTTACATTAAACCAACACTATTTGATCCTATGTGTGAACCTGAGGAATGCATGTCATCATACTCTAGCTTGTAAGAGAATGCAATTCGTACTCAACTAGCATTCCTCTATGCATTGCAACTCATAGTTTGGTTGCATGATTATTTGACCTTCTATTGATCAGATAGTGAAAAACTTGTGACTCACAATTCATTTGCACTATTATTTGGCCTTCTCTAGTTCATATTGTAACTAGCATGTGAGTCACAGTCATAGTTTTCTCACACTCTTTTTTGTCCTTCTCTACTTCAAATTTTGATCACAATGTGAGTCCTAATTTTCTCGTACTGTGGTTTTCCAAATTATTTTTTTTCAAAACTATGAGGAGCATGTAGCTTGCATATCCCAATAACTTTTTTCCTGCAATGATGTGTGAGATGCACTATAATGTACTTCCATAGAAAATAAAAAAGTTAGAGTTGTAGGCAATGAAAATGAATGAATCCAAAAGCCTCCAATCAGAAGGAAATTTAAATGATTGAGAAAATATTCAACATCATCTAAGAAATAGGAATGGATTCATAATTCTATAAACACTTGCAAAATATAAAAAGAAATAAGAAAGTCAACTTTCATTACTATTACAACCTTTAGAATAAGAGTTTGTTAATGTGTTTAATGGTAGATTGAAAGACCTTCATAGTATGACATTTATTCAACATCAAATTAACTTCATACCAAGAGCAACCATATCAAATGTGAGCATCTAGTAGATGATTTTACATTACAAGAAGAAGCTTCAAAGATAACTTAATGAATTACTTTTAAATGATTTCATTAATGAGTCAATATTTCCATGTGTAATAGTAATAATTTTAGTTTCTAAGAAATATGCCAATGCAAATGTGGATGTGCATTGATTCTAGGTTTCTTAATAGGATAACAATCAAGTGTCATTTTCATATTTATATGGTGCATATTCTAATAAATTCATGAAACTTAAAATGAGAATATGTAACATAAATGACAAAGTAAATAAGATCAACAAGATTTAACACAAAATGTATGCAACTATTCATAATATTCATTTTAAACAAAGTGCCACTTAGAAACATTGTACATACAAAAATATCATCAAAAAGGCAATTCAAAGTCAACTATAACTCTATTCATAGATGTAATGATCTTGCCAAATCCTACAAGATGGATGTCTTTCACTAGATTTGTAGCATCACTCTCCTTAAAATTTATCTCTATGACATCATCATCAACCTTAATGACTAGATGCTCATCCATTCTAGTTGTTTCCTATGGTTCTACCTTTTGGTCATGGACTTGAGTGGTCATGCCCACCAATTTGACTTCAAAAATCTCCTCCATCTCCCCTAAACTAGATGATCCCTGTAATGCCTGAAACTATTCAAATGAGTGTTTCATTATTGTTTGAACATTCATGGCAATGAGGGTAAGTCTCCTCTCCACTTGTCCAAAACACTAATGCATGTTTGACTCCATAACATCTATGCATGTGATCAACCTGGCCTCCATTGCCTCTAAGTAGGAAAAAATGGTTGCTCGATCTTCAAACTATTGTTGTTGCTAGTCAAGATGGATACAAACAATCTATGTCTATTTGTGTGACCATAATACTCATCCCAACTAGCCTTTCTATCATCTCTTAGGATACATGGGTCTAGAAGCTAGATGAGATCTTTAAGTCATAGAAAGCATATCCCAAATGAGGCTACTGATTCTCATCAAACACTTGCACTTCTTTGTCATCAACCTCGAATATTGGGATTTAGCAATGTCTAAAATTAGCAAACATAACTAAATGAAAAGGAACTATTGATGCATCTCTACTAAGGATCTCCATCCTCTTTAGTATAATGTGAGAATAGTTTAATAAACAAACTCCTTCTAAATCTAGCAAGACCATCAAGGTAGAGGACATCACATGAGTGTGATGTGTGATAGCCAGGAGGTTTGTGTAAACTACCTTGATAAGAACTTTTCATTATGAGAAGAATTCTTGTAAGGTCATCTCATCTCATCAATTTTTGCCTCTAGCACCTTACTCAATAGTTTTGTTTTCTTCTCTGTAGTGGTTGTCATGAAATACTCCATATGTAAACCAACTAACATATGAACTAATTTCTCTAGGATCTACTCCATCAACATAAAATCAAAATCACCTATCTAGACCACCTTGGATCCTGGTTCTCCTCAATGGTACACCACATAAAACCTACATGCCTCCTCCTCATAATAATTCGAACCTCTAGTGATGATGAACTCAAGATGGTGTTGGACAATCTTGATAAGCATCTT
Organism: Gnetum montanum; assembly: GCA_015680685.1. Taxonomy (NCBI): domain Eukaryota; kingdom Viridiplantae; phylum Streptophyta; class Gnetopsida; order Gnetales; family Gnetaceae; genus Gnetum; species Gnetum montanum. Next base: position 151,581 of record MNCI01005348.1, on the reverse strand, counting down.
AGGCCAAACCAATTATAGTAGGAACCAAAAGTTTCTTAGACTCTGCAAGGGGGATTATATGAGTTTGAGCTCCTTTCGTTGCCACTCCTCTCATGTTATTCTCTACTAAGCATACTGATATTCCTTATGCTCTTTAGTAGTATATGTTGATGCATAAAATTTGGATGCACCAACACCAGGAAAGAAAACTCATTTTAGGAGACTATTGCCTAGGGTGACTTCCGTATGGGTACAGAAACCCATGAATAGTCTCAGCTAGAGAGGGCTACATGGCCTTTTGCAAATAATAAACTAAAAAAAATCTGGAATTTAAATTAAATAATTATTATGAATACAATAAATAACAATAAAATTAATTTTTTCCCTAGTCCTATTGCTACTGCCATTGTGCCACTAGTCCATTATAGATGCTATCGTAGTCAACAATGCTCGTAGTTGCCAACAATAGGGAGAGAGAAGAGGCTGAATCCTACATCACCAAGAGAGAGGGATGCTACTACTAGCCCCTGTCATAGAATGTCTACCTCCTTATTTGTCGCGTGCACCTGCATGTGGCTAGAAGAGAAGACTGCCCTTCATAGCCCCAAAGAAGAGGGAAAAGGGAAATTTCTACCTACAAGTTTCCTAGTTGTTGATTCTCTCAGGCCCCACTAGGATATGATATTGCCCTATTAGAGGGGGAGAGAAAGAGAAGTCAAGTTCCTTATATCTTAGGACCATCTCTAGCTATTGTTCCCTGGAGACAGAAGGAAGAGGAAAGCTTGATGCTACCCACAGAGAGAGAGGAGCCTCCTATTGTTACTAACAAGACTGCCAAAGATCTGATTTTGAGTCACTAGCTCCTACCTTGGATCCTCCTCGAAGATCAACCAAAAGCCTATAAAATAGAATAAAAGAAAGAAGGAAACCACTACCTTTGGAGAGGAAGCTACCCCTCAAGACTGATAGCAAGAGGCCACCCCACCTCCCCCCCAAAATTCACATTGCCTCTATCACTGTTTATAATTGTTGCACCTGGCCATAATGGCACCCACATTTTGCCACCTCACCATAACCTCTGAAACATCCGCCACTAATGACCACAACCATCACCATGAATGGCCACCACCCACATAACCATACCCATGTTCTCGTCTATCAATTCGTTTCCCTGCCAATAATGTTCACCACGCTCTACCTATAATGTGTGCCATGTACAGCACCATCATAAATGCATGTAATGTGCACGAAGTAATTATTGCCACATGTTCTATGTAACCACTGCCATCATCCTACCAATACAAATACATTATCTTTAATAACTGTTATGAACATTGAATTCTAGTTTAATGTTGGCCAAGAATATTTTCATAATAGTTGTAAACTTTGAAGCAAACAACTCTCAATCATTTGATAACATATCTTCTTCTACAATTTCTGGTTTGAAATAAGAAAGGCATTGAAGGTGAGAATAGAAATTGCCTTGAGAACAATTGTGGGAGTGATTGAAGACATGGAGTGTTTAAATGGTTGAATGAAATTTGCAGCAGCTAGGGTTTGAATATCTTGAGAAGCTGTATTTGATGGAATGGAGAAATCATCCATTTTATTGTTGAGAATTATCTTTGTGCTAGGTGAAAGAAACTTGGATCCAAAATATGCATTAACGATAGTCATTGTAGATATAGAATTTCTATCCTTATCCACGATGTAGAAATGGGAAGTTCCTTGGTCCTAAACCTAATGCTACTTAGTGTAGTTCTTGATAGCATAATACCCAAGGTCAAAAGTTTTGTTCTCAACTATTTTATTTTATTTTATTTTGAACCCAGTAGCAATCACCAAAGAAAGCATTTCAGATGAAAGCTTTGTTTCATTCATGAAGTTTCGATCACCCAAGCCTATCCTTGTTGCATACATGTGCTTTAGTGCTATTGAGTTGGTAGGTATTGGTCACCGTTGGTGTAAGGGGTTTAGTTATTTATTATTTTACTAACTCTCCATTCTAGTCATTGCAATTTGATTTTTTTAAAAGAAAAATAAATACTTTTTTCACCTTGCGTGTTAGGTGGGTCAAGTGTTATGGAATTGTGGCTAGTAATTATTACTATGGGTTCATCTTTGGACAAGTTTGTAAGGCTCGGTTTCTTATAGCTTTAAAGAGGAGATTCATAGTCAAAGAATTGAACATTTTCTTTAGAGTTATTAGTTTGCTTAAGAGATTTGATGAGAAACAGAGCTTAGTGAAGAGATATGAACATTTTCACAAAAATTATCATTGAATGACATACACTGGTTTTTATTTTTGTTTTTAAATATCAAGATCAACTCTCCATGAATTTCTTGATGAATAAATTCCTATTGGTAAAGATAGTAGGCAACTAAGACTTTTTAATTTTCATGATATTTGAACTTATTTAAACATGGTCACATGCCTAGCATGGGCAAGGTTGACATCAAGCCCAAACTTAAATTGCATGCAAGTGCAAGGAATAACGAAACCATGAAATTTTAAAAGAAAATGCAATAGACAGAGAATCAAAAACATCACAAAATGGACAAATTTAAACTTAAAAGTAAACTACTAATATAAACATGATTAAAATAACCATATAATCAAAGATAACTAGACGTGGGCCATCCTTACCACACCATATTATTTAATTAAAATCTAAGTATATAATTTATTATTTTAACTACATAGATCTATGTATAAATAAAATATAACTAAGATCACATTCCCAATCTTCTTATAAGGTAAAATTCAAAAGCATGCAAACTACTTTGAGCACAAGACCCATACTAAACTTAATGAGGAGGATAGGCTGACATTAGATTATGGCTAGTCACACAACTTTTGGATTTTTCTTTGAGATTCTTTATTTTTCCTTTTTTTTTTGAATTTTGAAAAGGAGGAATGAATGCTAGGGTAAGGATTGCTGCTGGACCCCATCACACTTAAGAAATTATTACACTGCCAA
>MNCI01005348.1:129470-148614 GCA_015680685.1 Gnetum montanum | reverse complement strand
TCCCCCCCCCCCCCCCTCCTTTTTTTTTTTTTGAGGAAACTTTGGTCATGGTGTACTTCATTCTTAATGTAGGAATTCTAACATGAGTTTGGCCTAGTTGCACTGCCAAAGAACATGATCCTCATTCTTATTTTTATTTTATTTTTTTAGTTTATTATTTGCAAAAGGTCACATAGCCCTCTCCAGCTGAGACTATTCCTAGGTTTCCATACCCATATGGGAGGTTCCCTAGGAAATAGTCTCCTAAAATGAGTTTTCTTTCCTAGTGTTGGTGCATCCAAATTTTATGCATCAACAATATCCTATGCAATATCCTAAGAGGTAGGCTAGTGTCTATCCTATGCCTATCTTCTTTCTTCTTGCTCATGGACTTTGCCAGACCTCCTCCTGTTATTTGCCTATGATAAAATTCCTCTCTAAGAACACAAAAATATAGTATAGCATCACTATCATCCCAAATTTTTCAATGCGTCAAACTAGCATTTGTTAAAAGTGCTAGTTATAAAATAAAGACTAAGTATAGATGCAATATCATAGATATGATATTGTGCTTGAGTAAAATTGGATTTATCATACCTCCACAACTAACTGGAAATGCATCCTTGAGTTCAAACAAAATGAGGACATAGTCTCTTAAAAAATTGGGAGGTAGACTCAAACTTGACATGACCAACTATATACATGACTCTAAATGTTGCATTGTGCTTTAAGTGGTGTTTTTTAACAAAATGAACACAAACAATAATAAGATAACATAAAAAAAACACAAATGAATTAGCTTGATGTAGCTTCTATGTTCTTGGCAGTGGAGGCTCCTTTGTTAACTTATTCCCATTATCTTTAGGCTTTTAGAATTAATAGATGTTTAGGAATACTTGAAGTTTTTCCTCTTCTATCCTAGGATTGTGTACTATCCATGCAGATTGTGCAATGTTTGGTACATGTTTGATGGCATGGTAGTTGTAAGAACATCTTTTTTACTTTGACATACCATGCAGCAAACTACCTTCTTTCCTCTTCAAATGTTTTGGCCACCTTCCTTAATTCTTAACAATCAAACATCTAGTATGCTAGGTTTGCTGCAACATCTTTATGCCCTTGGTAGCTAGCCTTGACGATTTATAACTTAGAATTTACCATATGTAATTATTGTACTACATCTTTTTAATCTACAACCTATTTTTAATATAATGCATATATGATTGCTACTTGCCACACAAGCTTATTTTGTGGCTACCCTACTATTAACATGGCTAGGTTAGCACACTGAAGGTTGACTAACCCCATATACTCTATTAAATGCTTGATGTACAAGTCTTTATTTTTAATGTCAACATGGTGGACATGGGAAATGTTGTCCAAGATGGACTACTAATCTAGTGTTTCTATAGTGATGAAATTAATTTTGTTCTGTGTCATCTAGATCTCCTTCTCATTGATTTTTTTGTACATGCCCACTTGGTTCCTAGACTGTTCCTTGAGCTTCTCATGCTTTTTGGCCTCATTCTACCAAATGCTTATTTTGATTGCAAACTTTTGATAGATGACACATACTTATTTCATTGATAATGTTCTATTTTCTTAGGCTAATGTTTTTATATCATAGTTAACATGAAAAAATTATTCTCATATTTGATGAATACTTTCTTCAATAACATTCTTCTAGTTCTCAACATCTATCAACCTGTTGTTGTTTGCTACAAGCTTTTTATTTTCCTCTTCCAAGGCAGTGATGGTTTTAGTGTGTGTCTATGTTTGACCTTCAACCACTGATGTGTTCCACATAGCTACTTCTCTTTCCATCTAAACTTGTATGTTCCTTACAATCAACTACCTCACTTGATCTATTTTGAATTATTCTAGCTAGTCTAGGGTTATAAATTGTGCAAGATCTCTCTTTTGTGCTCTTAGAGCTACTATTTTAGCCTATAGCCTTTGCACCTCATTCTTTGCATGCTCTATTCTCATTTCTATGATAACCAACGTTCCTTTTATGATGATGAGATCAAACTACACTAGAATGATATCACTAGTGATATCAAATAGATTCTGCACCACTTGGCCTATCTACAATAGTCTATCAAGGATATCATCATGCTCTACTAGTGTCATCAATGTTATGGCTAGCATTTGAACATCATTGGCTCTATAAATATTGGTTGGTGGCATAATAATAACAATGAAAGATTCTTTAATATGATTAGTTATAGTCTCTACTACTCTTGCTACATCCTAGAGTTGCATTACCATAACTATGGTATCATTTTCAATTTCTAACATCACCTAGAAGGATGTAGTGTTCACTAATATCTATTGTGCCTAATCATCCTCACCTTCTACCTGCAAAGATACTTGTGCACTAATAGGTCCTATGGAAATTATAGGTCTTACAGAGTTGTCTCTTACTTTGTAGAAAGTGGAACCCTTCCTTGCTCTTTAGCTAATGGTTTCTACAAGTTGTTGTAGATGACTTATTGAAGGTTAGTGTTCTTGTTGTGGTGGTGGAGCTTATTGTTCATGCCTATCTCTAGTAGGTGTTGACCCACTGGGTCCTACTTTTTGCTTCTTTTTGGTAGCTCAAATGTTATTGGTGGATGTAGAACCTGATGCTCCTTGAGTACTTGGAAGCTTCTCTAGTTGAACCTTCTTGAGTGGTACTAGCTTTGACATCTATATGTGGGATGCATTCTAGGCTTTCCTTAAAGCATTATTTGTATAGCCCATGATCCCCGCTTTCTTGCATAGATTCCTAATTAAGCAAGGGAATGGTACTATAATTTTTCCTTCCTTCTTCTCTTTACACCTTCATTGGATATCTAGGAAGAGCAAATGTGCGATGTTGATGTTGAATTTTCCAATCAAGATTGTGCTTCCTCTAGGTGAATAGGTAGAGATCATGTTAAGTATTTTTATAGGGAACAAGTGGTAGGTTCTAATCTTGAAGTATATTTTCTCTTCAATAATTATCTCATTGTAATTCTTATTCTTTTTACAATAGGTTCTTTGTAGCCACAACTTTTTTGCATCTGTGTTGGACCTTCTAGATATTTGCATGACATTGGCCCTAATATTTGGAATGTTTAGTACCTTTACGATAGCTTCAATGGAATATGGCATAGATACTCCTTTGATTTTTACTATTGCAACATCTTGCTTATTTCTCCAGAACTAATATACCTCTCCTTGGTACCATTTAACATTTCTTGAAAGAGTGGGACATAGAGGAGATGCTTAGAGTTGTGTCTTGATAGCTTCAACAGAAAACTCAATGAATGGTCAAAAATTTAACTCCACAATGATTGTAGACATTATGAAATTTTTTTGGATGGCTTGTAGGAATTCTATTGACAATGTGAGATGTTTTCCTTGTTTAGGCTATGGTGGTGCCTCTACCTCAGCTTGTGCAAATTATTCAAAAGTAGGAGTTTTTTAATGAAGACTGAAGAATTATGCTTGTTACTCTCCTTGTTTGCTTGCAAAGTGTGTTCTCCTACTTACTCTCTTCCTTGGCCTCTTAGCATTTTATTGTTAAGCTATGAGGGTTATTCTCTTATGGATCTCTTTGGATCCATTTGCAATCATTAAGGATTCAAGGTTACTAAAGGATTTCATATCAATTCCTAATGGTTCATAATTCTTTCTCGTATTCTTGGTTTGATCTAATTTTTTTCTTTTCAATAGTTATGGCTCTTATCATGATTATAGGGTTAGAGAAATTTCAAAAAGAAACCCTTAATGATTATATCTTTTATTCTTATGGCCTCTCACAATTATCATTTTCCTGTTTATTATATCCTTAAATGGTTGGTATGGTTGGTTAGGAGAATTGGTTAAGTCCATTGTATTTTATTTGATTAGTTAATTGAAATATTCTTATTACAGTATTATACTTAATCTTTATATTATCTTCCAAGTGTTAGCAAATTTTGGCCTAACCTTTCTTATCTATTTCTTATACATTCCCCCATGACTAAGTTGAGCACTCCAAGATCAATAAAATTCAAAAATCACATGAATTGGAGTTGTGGTAAGGAAGTATGGTGTTGGGAAGTTCGGGTATTAGAGTTCAAAAAAACTACATGAACTCCTCTTGTGGAAAAATGAGAAAATGAGAATTTTTCTAACATCCCACACACTTATATAGAGTTTTATATGTGCGACATCATAGCTACTATGTCGTAGGTCATACAACATCATCACTAATTTTTTTTTGAATTTTTGAAAATTTTTTATGGAAAAATTAAGTCAATTGGATAATTTGGAAGATGTAGAGGTTTTCTGAAGGGTTTTTAATCATATATGATTCTTAGATTACAAAAATTTAATATTCAAAGATCATAAGGAAGGAATCTTGGGCAACGAAGGTCAATTAGGTATATATGAGATGGATTGAGAATTATCAAAGGTATGGCTAGATATAAAGACTTAGGGAAGTAAAAATTACTAGTTAAGGTGTCTTTGAGACATAAGATGATGTGGAATTGATCGTTAGATGTGAGGTACAATAGTTATAAAAGTGGCTCCTCCCCAAAGCTTGCTTCAACCAATAGTGCCCTTGTATAACCACATCTATAAGTGTTCATAGGTGCTTAAGTATTTGAATGTAGAACATACCTATCTTGAAAAACACACATGTTAGTATCACTAGGATGGGAGAATAACACTATATTATACAAAACCATATAATTATGAAGAAATATGCTAGTGTTGTGGAATGAGTTTAGAAGGGATTACAGAAATTGGAATGTGATGCTTCTTACCATAGGCATAATAAATCCTTATGCATAATATGTGGTTAAAGTGATCATTAGCATTTCTGTCCAAGATCTAAACCAATTCCATACCACTTCCACTAACATCGCATTGTATCATCCCTAAAACTAGCAACCACAAGGCCACCACTATTGCAAGAAGCATTACCACTTGACAATGTAGTTCAAGGAGGGAGTTTATTAATAGTGCACTTATTTTTGAGATTTCTAAGAAGCTAGCTACCTTCAGCCATGGGTAATGTCTTTCCAATGGAAACCCCATAAAATCTATTCTATGCATTTATTATATTTTTACTGTGTTGACCTTACCAAAGGATTACCTTCAAGCATCGGTAACATGTCTTTCTAGTGACATTGTAAGGTAGCACTTATTGTAGTTATAATTCCATTTTTTGTTAGAACTCAAGAAAATAATACAATATTAACAATAATATAAGACTCATAATAGTAGTCTCAAAGAATCCACAAATTCCCTTAATGTCACATCCTTTTCATTTCCACCTAGTTCTTCATTCTTCTATCTATGCATAATGATCACAAGTTTATTTTTAGTTTTATTATGAAAAGAATACCATTATGACAATGGTATGAATCCCTTATTATTGGACATGAGTGGATGGATAATGTCATCTCAATGTATATAGAATCAGTCCTTCATGATTTGATAATATAGGGCAATCTTCACCAAATTGGAAGTACATCTTGCTTTATTCCTTTGCACTTTATTGGACAAATCAATGAAAATATGTAGAAGAAGAATGATGAAAGATCATAAAAAATAGAAAAATAGAGAAAGAATTTAAAATATATTAAATAATAGCAAATGATTAAGAAATATAAAAGTATAAAAGAATGAAAATATATCAAAGAATGTGAAAAATTAATAAGAAAAGAAAAAGATTTAGTGCAATGCCTAAGTGTTACATGGGACATGCCCATGACTACTATTGGAAATAGTCAACCAAAAAATAGAACAGGTTGAGGATGGTTTAGTGAGTTGGGTAGAATCCACAGAGAAATCATGATGTTCATAGTATGGTTTAACCTACTAAATATTGACCTTAATAAGTTTGTGTGGGCTAGTTGGGTTGTAAATCTACATGGAACCAAATGAATATGTTTCTTGAATGGTGTAGGATCCTTTCCATAAGGTTTGAAACTTACCTTTCTATAGTACATGACTGGGATTATAATATAGGACTTTATTGCTTGATTTGATCAATACTTATTGTATGCATGTGTCATGCCTATGTTTGGGGTATTTCTTATGTGTTTCATTGTTCATCAAGGATACAAGTCTATTTTTCTCTAAAGGGTTGAGATTCATGAAACATTCTTTCTGAGCTAAGCTTAAGTCTAGGTCGAGTTTGCAAGTAGTATCTAATGTCTATAGATCTACTTGGATTGGTAGCATAGGAAATTTCTCATAGACTAGCTCATAGGGAAAATATCCTATGGGAAGTTTCCATGTGGTCCTATATGCCTATAGAGAAACATTCAATTTCGTGCTCCAATTCTTTCTAAATTGACTAACTATTCTGGTTAATATTCTTATGAGTTCCCAATTAGTCACTTCCTCTTGACCATTTTCTTGGGCATGGTATGGTATAGTCAACTTATGGTTCACCCCATGTTGTTGCTTGAGCTTTTTGAATGTAGCACACTTAAAGTATGTTTCATTGTTAGATATGAGCATACATGGTACTCCAAACCTATTTAGTATAGGTTGTTGATAGAATTTAGTAGTTTTTTTTGCTATACAATACTTAACTATAGCTACTTCTACCCATTTTTTACAATAAGCAACCATCACTATAATATATGTTTTTCTATTTGACATCCATGTGATGGGACCCATGAACTTCATTACCAATGTCAAATGGTTTCAATCATTGAATTCATTATTGTAGTCCTTTATTGCTAGTTGTTATTCCTTCATCATGTTGACATCTTTCACATCACTAGATAAAGTTGTGTCCATCCTAGAATATGGTAGGCCAGAAGTAGCCTACCATCATTAGATTTAGTGTTTTCTTGCATCCGGTGTAGTGACTACCACATGATCCTTCCTGTGCATCTTGTAGAATTCTTTGTTGGTTCTCTTTTAGAACATTCCATCTTACTAATCCATTGGCATAGATCTTGTAAATATTTCCATTTATTTCCACATATTTCTTCACTTTATGAAAGAATTAATCCTTCTATTTTCTATTCCACTCAATAGGGAGTTCTTGTGTGAGAATATAAGTCATATAATTGGTGATCTATAGCTTTGTTGTTGAGTTGATAGCCATTTTAATCTTTGTAAATAAATTCTCATCAAAAACTCATCAAATAATGATTCTTCTTGCTCCTATGTTTTCCATATTAGCCTTGATAATTGATCTGCTATGACATTCTCCATTCCTTTTTTTGTCAATAATAGTTATGTCAAATTCTTGTAGTATTATCAACCACATTATCACCCTTAGACTCACTACTAGTTTATTCATTAGAAATCTTATTGCACTATGGTCTATGTAAACATAAATAGGGTACTCAAGCACATAATATCTAAATTTCTCTGGCGCGTACACCATGACCATAAGTTCATTTTTTTGTAGTTATGTAATTAAGTTATGCTTTGGTGATGCTTTGGCCGGTACATAGTATGTAGTATGACCTTTTTTGATCATCAAGTTGCATCAGTACTACACCCAATGCATAATGGAAAGCATCTATCATTATGTGAAAGGGCTTGGACCAATCTAGAGCTCGAAGGATTGATGTTTCAATTAGCATCTATTTTAGTGTCTCAAATTCCTTTTCATATTGTTCCATCCACTAGAATGATGCATCTTTCTTTGTCAATTATACCAATTCCTTTACTATTTTGGAAAGATTTTCTATGAACCTTCTATAAAATCCTATATGGCCTAGAAATGAACTAACATCCTTAATGGTTTATGGCCTCTCAATGATGTTCTAAATGACTCTTATCTTATCTAGATCTACCTCTATTCCTTTCTATGATACCTTATGCCCTAGCACAATCCTATCTTCGACCATCAAATGGCTCTTTTTCTAATTGAGCTTTAGATTGGTTTCAATAGATCTCTTTAATACTTGCTCCAAACGATCCAATGCCTACATGAAATCTAGTCCATAAGTAGTGGTTGTATTGCACAAGTTGAAAGGCATTTTCTTATAGGCAAATGTCCCCATGGACTTGTGAATGTAGTTTTCTCTTGATCTTTTGGTACATGTAAATTTGGTTGTACCCACTATAACAAGCAAGGAAACCATAGTTCTATGGTATCAAGGACCTCATTGACAAATAATAGAGGGAAATGGTCCTTAAATTTTATGGAGTTCAACAATCAAAAATTAATGCATACCCTCCACATGCCACCTTTCTTCAAGACAACAACTAAGGGATAAATCCATTTACTATCTATAATGGGATAGAGGAATTCTACCTTCTAATAGCATTTCCAATTCCTATTTCACAAGTTCTTTGAGATTAGGATTCAATCTTCTCTAAGGCTGGTAGTTTGGCTTAATAGCTAGATCTATGTGAATTTGGTGTTGACATATATGTGGATCAATGTCTATTATTTCATCATAGGACCATGCAAATGTTCTTGATCATTTATTGATAAGTTTCAATAATCGTTTTTTTTTTGTCTTTGTCAAGGTTGGCAATGATGATTATCATGTTTTTTTATTATTTAGGAAAGCATATTCTAGCACTTTCAGTAGGGCTTTTAACTATAACGTTATGGCTCAAACTTGTCTAGGATCTCTAACTATCCCCATTTAATGTCTTCTTCTTTGTATCAATGTACATAGGGGTGTTTCCTCCTTAACTATTCCATCTTATTATTTTCTTCAACATAGGCACTTATGATTTGATTGGTTGGTTCAATATATATTTTGGATTTTTTCCTTTATTTGTAATCAGGCACTAGGTATCTTCTTGTTTGGCAGTTGCACATACAGACATTGTTGCACATATATTTCTTCTACACATCGATTGCATGTTGTACTAATTCCTTATTTAATAGCCTATATTTTCTGTATGCAATTACCCCTATTATTTTTGTACGTGATACATGGAGCTTAGAATCTTTGTATAATTCTAGCTTCATCTTCCTCAAAAATATCCAAGGACAAGTCTCTAGTTCCTAGCTTAGCATCCATAGTGCTAAGCCATGTCATTTCCATTAGTATAGGAAATTCTCCTTTTTTTCCTCCATGTGTATTACTAAGAAGTCAGTAGGGTAGGACTACCCACTAATGGTAGTCATGACATCATCTACTTGTCCAAGTAGGATAGTGATTGACTAGTCTACAAGCTCTAATCAGATATTACTTTTCCTTAGTGACAAAATATTCTAGGATTTGTACATATCCTATGAAATTAGATTTACTCCTAATCCAAAATCTAGTAGAGCTTTACATGGCTTATGACTTGCTATTTGAAGATATATTAAGGGACTTCTTGGATTTGTTCTCCTCTGGGGAAGTGCTCTTTCCCTAGTCCAATATGTAACAATTTGCGTAAGCATGACAGTAGTCAGATTTGGATCAATGTAATATGGATATTGTTTTGTGATGCATCAATGATATGCCTGAGTTGTTTCCTTTATGAAAATCCGTGGCCTGGGAATCTATGAAGTAAAGTATATTATCTACCCATTACTACATCAAGGGATTCATGTGTCCCTTACTTTCATCCCTAGATATATTTTTTTAAATTGAATACTCTAGAGTAGGTTTGATATTTTTCATTAAAGAGCTCTAGCATGGTACTCCATCTTTGAATTAACTTTGGTTTCAAGGATTTGTATAAGCTCTCTACCTCCATGATGAGTGTTCTAGGAAACAACTTTAGCTTCTGCTAATCACTTTCAATATTTTGAAGGACACAAGCATCATGGAATGCTTGAAGATAGTGTTATGGATCTACATTATATCCACCTTCAAATTTAGGAATGTTATTCATGTCTAGTTATGTGATACGACTATTCCTTACATGCCTGGTTGGAATATACATTGCTTTTATGATATTAATCATACCACAAGTGGCAAATAGGGGTTCTTCATGTTCATTGGATTCATAAGCTCTATTGTAGTAATGTCCCCTTTAGTGCTCATAGTGTTCTCTCTCTTCATGCCTGATCCTATCTCTTCTTTGTTCATACTTATCCTCTTCTTAATCAAGATACCTTCTATAGTATTCATGTCTTACATGATCCCTTTATCTTTCCCTATCATAATATTTAGGTCTTCATTTCCTTCTATTAAATTCTACTGATGTCCATGAGGAGGAAGAGGAAGATGCTAGAGAATAATGTCAACAATTTTTCCTTTTGTGATTGTGTGATTCATCCCTTTGTGGTTTTTGTAGAAGCTTTAGGCCTTGATATTCTCCTATGTTTAGAGTCTTTTGCCTCTTTTCTTGGTGTCTCTACAAGGACCAAATGTAATTATACCTTAACAAGTTCCTCTAGATGAATAATAGGCATTTGCGAATGAGATTCATGATTATGGTGAAGTTTTTCTTTTAAGAATGCATCACCATTAATTTCCTCTAGGATAACATTGTAATTAACTTTCTTTCCTTTGATATTTTCATGTCTTGTTTCCATAGTAGCATCCTTTCTTACTTATGCTTTTAGGGGTTGATACAACCTAGTCATGTATTTAGTCACATGATACCCTTCTTGTGCATGGCCAAGGTTAATCTCTATTAAGGTCACCTAAAGCATGGATGGTGCTAAATGTTCTAGAGGGAAAACGATGTTGCCTTGAAAATCTCTCCACCTTAACTATTTATCCTAGTGAAAGATAAATGTGAAATCAAGATAATTGGGATCAGTATGAGCATATGAAATCCTTGTTTGCATAGGCACGCTCTAGTCTTCATCATCATGTCTCTTTTCATGACACTTTTGTGGCTCTTTAGTAGGTGATAACTTCTCTTTAAGTTTTGAAGCCATGTTGTGTGTTTGACACTTTAAGTATATGTGTGTGTTATTAATATTGATTGAAAAGGAAAAGAATAAACTTGTGTTTTTTGATAGAGGAAACTATATAAATTTAACTACTCAGAAAACATTAACACATCCTCAACAACAATAGCAATGATGAGTGGTAGGGTATTCTAGCACTCTACCATACAAGTCATGAGCATTCACACATGACCAAATCATAATCCGTGGATGGACAATGCAAGTATGCTAGGAGTTGATAGTAAGTTCATGATCATTGTCTTCCCACTTTGAGTTAGTAAAGTTCAAGCTTATGGTTTAACTCTTAGTGAGGCATATGTGATGTTAATGTTGTTATGCTCTTAGTACTTATAGTTGTAACATAATGAAAGTTAGTATTAAAATCTAAGTCTATGTAATAACAGGAATGTAAATCTAATCTAGCCTAGAGCGATGAACATTTAGTCTTGGTTTACCATACATGTCTTGGGCTCATGTAATCATTACTAGGATTAACTAGTGGGTTTACTACTAAGTGAATCAAGGAAAACCACTACTAGGTGACCAAAAGATTATACTTAATGCTCAAAAGCAGTCATACTCATTCTGCTTACTACTGAACATGTAAAGTAAAGTACTTGAAAATGTAAATAATTAAGCTAAGTTAAATAGGAAAATTAAGCCAAGTAAAACAAAAGAACTAAGGAAATGCTACAATGATGAAAGGCAATATCAATCTTTATTTTTGAATTGAATCATGCTCAAGTATAATCCACTTGAATAAAGACACTAAATAACTACTAAACATCACACTGTAGACATTCACTCTCTATTCCCAACTAGAGAAACAAACTACAAGAATTTCACTCAGGGTGGCATGAGATTGTTGTTTCTGGTGTACCCAAGTGTCAATATTTATAGGGTTGCATAGCTCCCAAGGCATAGAATCAACAATGAAGTAGGTTTGGCTATGATATCATAGATACGATATTGTGCTTGAGTAAAATTGGATTTATCACTGGACCTTGATGTAGGTTCGACTACCACATACTGTGAGCCCAAGTGAGTAGTAGTTTCTTGTAGTGGATACTAGAAGCTTCCATATATATCCTTCCACAAAGAACCTACCCTTCTAGGAGCCAAGTTTACATGGACTACAAGTCCTTATGAATAGTAGTTTCTTGTTGTCTATCCTAGATGCAAAATAGTACTAGTCATAGACTTTGTTTAAATAACATGCTCATGTCCATCAATAGTGGTCAAGAACATGCATGACCATTAAGATAGAATACATAAACATCATGTTTCATGTATAGACATTATAACTCATTCTATATACATGGGATCACCAACTAGATCATAATATTTTTAACTAACTAAAGAAAATACCCATAACCAGATCTATGGTTGAAGTAGTTATTTTATTAGGTAAGAGGTTATCATTTTAAATCATATTTGAAGCATTTTGCATTTTTATATTTCTCAATAATTACTTTGTGAAAACAAGAAACTTGAAATTTTTATCGCATTTAGGAAATCACAAAGGATTTATTAGATGGTTATAAATCCTTGACATATTTTAGAAGAAAGCTAAAAATATTATTGATGTAATACCTTAAACAGAAATGGTCAACTTAAAAGAAAAAAATCAAGAAATTATCATAATATTGTAATTCATGCCAATGTGATTTAAATATGGGAAAAATAAAATGATATGTTCTTCATCCTTTATGCTTTTCTTGCATAATTTGCAAATACACTCTTGTCTTCGTAAATTAATTTAATGACCAATCACAATAAGAAGATGATGAGAGCTCATACTTGCTCCAACAATTTGATCTCTTAAATGAATAGGAATCATTGATAATATATACCTTTAGTACTAGATAATACACCTCCTCTAATAGAATGTAAAAAAAAATCCCTTTTTTTTTCTTGATGTATTTAACCAAACTTTAACTAACACTTTTTCTTTCAGTCTTCTGAAAGAGTCTTTGTTTGAAAGAATATCCTCTATTACAATATTTCATAATTGAAAGCATAATTTTCTTTGATAAAACCATCCATTTTCTTATGTATCATTCATTATCTCCTAGTAATAAATTAACAATGAGCTTTAACTTCAAGTGAAAGCAAATTTGCTTCTAGAAGATATCATAAAAAGTCTAGATTTTCACTTGAAATTCATGTACAAGAAACTATTTTTGAACATGCTCTAATTTTTTCTAATTATATATGGAAATGAAAGACCCTCACGTAACATACTTATATTATAATCAAGGTTGGACAAGATTACAAAAAAGCTTCCTTCTAATCTCTCATGCCAAAATTTATTTCTTATTGTAAGTATTTCTTAGAGAAAATATAGCTCACATGCCACTTGAAACCCTTTGAGCAATAAGGGTATTTCAACTATAATTACTAGAAAATTAAAATTCTAAATATTTATAAGATTCACATATATCAAGTCTTTTTTTCCTTAAAAAAATCATAATGATGAGAAGCTTCCATGGATTCCACAATCCAGGCTCTCTCAATGTCACAAAAATAGCAAATTTGAACAAGAGAAAGAAAATGAAAGATTTATTATTTTTCAAATGGAGAAATTATAGTTCAAAGGAAGCACAAATCCCCAAGGACAGATAAGAGATTCAATAAAACTCACACACATACACTCAATCAAAGAAAATACACTCTCACATGGATGATGATCAAAGCACCTTGCCAAGACCTTATCTCTCTCTACTCTTCTCTCAACTCATCTCTCTCTCCCTAAACTCTCTCTATTCTCTCTATACTCTCTCTTGATCAAATTGAAGGCCCAAGAGGTCTATTTATGTCTTTCCCCCCTATCTCTTCATCTTCCCTCCAATTTACCATTCAATTTGATGTCCATGAAAATCCATGCAAGACATCTAGGAGAAACAATACATGTCTATCTTGAGTGCAGATGTATCAAAGTAGACATCTTAGAATCATGTTATACATCTTGTCTTATATGTCTTAAAAGTGAGTATACATATAATATGTAGATTAGATGTCTAACTATCATGATAGATGTCCATCCTGCTAGCATCAAAATTAAATATGCTTATTTTAAGGCATAGAGCCTCTAGACTTCTTCAAACAAGTCCCCATAGCTTCTGAAACATCCTAAAATCATCATAATAGTCCCAAAACACTCCAAAAAATGTCAAAATATCCTAATATTATCATTAACAAAATAACACTAGTAGATAAACACAACAACACACAAACATCTATGTACAAACATATTGAAGATTAGACATGGACTGGGTGATGTCCTCATCATCCCTTCCAGCATTAAGAATTTAAACTTGTCCTTAACTTGACTATACACTTAGGATAACATTAAGCACCAACAAAGCCAAATCTTTCTCATGGATCCAAATGACATTTTTAGATCCTTCACCATTCCAATGCATTAAGTACTTATGCACTTTTCTACCTCTTATGCTCCTAGCCTTCCTTGCTTGTAGCACAATTTCTTTCCTTGGTGGCTTGGTTGAGTTTGAGTCTTCAAGGATATCCTTGAGGATCTCAAAATTATCCCTCAAGTCTAATGCAATCACATTCCCATGTTATGAGCTTAAATATGAAACATTAAAAACACAAGAAATAGCCAAATCATTAGGTAAGTCAATCTATATAAGCATTTGTATTTATTTTTGTTTGAATTTGATATGGACCAATTCTCTTTAACTTGAGCTTGTAGAAATGCACATTCTTTTGTATTTCTTTGCTCAAGTAAATCCAAACATAATCACCAATCTAGAAATTAATTGTCCTCTTGCCCTCATTGGCTTAGACAACATAATCTTTGTCTTTTTCTGCAAGTGAGATTTAACTTTCTAATGCAATTCTCTCATGTTTTCAACAAAGTATAAACTCAAAGAGGCAAAATATTCAAATTTCTTCAAATCATCAACCATTCTTGGTGAAAATCCATAATTTTCCAAAAAGCAACTCTTACCAATGCTAGAATGGGAAGCATTATTATATGAGAATTTAGCATGGGCCAATATATTTTCCCACTTTTGAGGCTAATCCTCACACAAAAACCTCAATATTTTTTATAGAGACCTATTCATAACTTAAGTTTTCCCATGAGTTTGGGGGTGATAGGCTATGGAAAAAGACAACTTGGTTCCAAGTAGTTTCCAAAATGATCTCCAAAAATGGCTAGTAAGCTTAACATCCCTATCACTCAAAATGTTTAAAGGAATCTCTAATTTTCTCAACAAAGTATAAACTCAAAGAGACACAATCTTTAAATTTCCTCAACTCATCAACCATTCTTGGTGAAAATCCATAACTTTTCATAAAGGGACCCTTACCAATGCTAGAATGGGAAGCATTATTGTATGAGAATTCAACATGGACCAACATGTTTTCTCACCTTTGAGGTTGATCCTCACACAAACACCTTAATATCTTCAATAGAGACCTATTCAAAACCTTGGTTTATCCATCATTTTTGGGGCGATAGGCAATGGAAATAGACAACTTGGTTCTAAGTAGTTTCCAAAGTGATCTCCAAAAATAGCTAGTAAACTTGACATCCCTATCACTCACAATGTTTAAAGGAATGTCATGTAGCCTCACAACATGATGAAAGAATAAATGTGCAACATGGGAAGCATAACTAATTTTCTTTCGTGAAATAAAATGACCCATCTTGGTAAATCTATCTACCAAAACAAGTATAGAATCATGACTAGATCTTGTCTTAGGAATGACACAAACAAAGTCCAAATAAACACTTTTTCAAGGAGCATTTGGGATTGGCAAAGGTAGATAATGAACATCAACACCTTTTTCCCCTTTGAAATTTTGACGAGTATAACATTCTTTTACAAATTTAACCACATCACTATACATACCTAGCCAAAAGTAATTTTTCCTCACCAATTCCAATGTCTTAGTCTTGCCCATATGTGCAACCATGTCACTTTGGTGTTTCTCTTCAAGGATTTTGTATTTGAAATCACACTTTGGAATACAAAATTTTCCATCCTTAAACAAAATCCCATTCTTCACATGATAAGCTTTCCATTGATCAATCCTTCCTAATAATGGGGAAGATAACTCTTTCCAAATTGCATCAAAATCCTTCTCGTTAGGATATAATAAAGAAAAAGACTCAAATCCTTAAACTTTCCCATTAGAAGAAACAACATGGACTCTAGACAAAGCATCAGCCACAACATTAGACTTCCCACTCCTGTGTTTCAAAATAAAATAAAATTCTTGCAATTTCTCTCCCCATTTCATGTTCTTGGCACTCAATTTCTTTTGAGAATTCAAAAATTAAAGTGCTCTATGATCAACAAATAAAAGAAACTTTGATCCTAGCAAGTAATGTCTCCAATTTTTAATGGCTTGTAGTATAGCATATAAATCCTTTTTAAACAAACTATACTTTTCTCTAGATTCATTTAATTTTTCAAAAAAGAATGTAATTGGCTTACCTTCTTGAGAAAGCACACCTCCAATAGCAAGCCCACTTGCATCTACTTCCACTTCAAAACGTTTTGCAGAATTTGGAATTCCCAAACCTAGAGCACTACAAATTTTCTCTTTTAATGCTTTAAAGGATCTTTCTTTCTTATTATCCCACAAAAATGCTAAATTTTTCTTCAAATAAGAGAGCATAGGCCATGCAATGAAACTAAAATTCTTAATAAATATCCTATAGAAGCTAGCCAAATCAAAAAAGATCTCACCTCTTCCACATCATTAGGTAAAGGCCATTCCTTAATTGCCTTTATCTTGCCTAGTTTCATCTTGAATTGGTTCTTAAAGACAATAGGACCAAGGTAGATAATCTCTTTCTTCATGAAGTTGCATTTCTTGGCATTAATCACCAACTTTTCCTCTTATAACCTGGAACATATCATCCTCAAATGATGTACATGGTCCTCTTCCTTAGAACTCTAGGCAAGAATTTCATCAAAGAAAACAACACAAAATTTACCAATAAAATCCCTTAGGACTTCATGCAGGAGCCTCATAAATGTGGCTAGAGCATTGGTTATCACAAAAGGCATGACTAAGCACTCATACAAGCCACCAAGTGTCTTAAAGTTTTTTTTTCATTCATCTCCTAGTCTAATCCTTATTTGATGATAGCCACTTTTTAAATAAATTTTAGAAAAAATCTTAGCATTGGCAAGCACATCAAGAATGTCATCTATCCTAGGAATAGGAAATCTATACTTGATAGTAATCTTGTTAACAGGCCTAGAATATATGCGCATCCTTAATTCATCAATGCCCTCCTTGGGAACTAACATAGCTAGAATGACATAAGGAGAGATGGATTTCTTAATAAAATCATTATATAGTAATTTACTTACTTGCTTACTCAATTCTTCCCTCTAATTTGGAGTCATCTGGTAGGATCTTTCATTTGGAATTTTAGCTCTCAGTATGAAGTCTATTTGATGTTGGATGGATCTCAATGATGGAAGTCCTTCCAATTCTCCCTTTAAAACATCAGCAAATTCCAATGCCAAAGGTTGCACCACTAGAGGAAGTTTATTTGTATGCTTCTCTTCACTTATTGCAAGTGTTGATAGGATGACAAAACCATGCCTAGCCTCTTCATGTGCTTGTAAGTACTCTTGCTCATCAAGTAAGATCAATGAAGAATTAATAGGGACATTTTCCTTATATTGTTTCCAAGTCATAGGAATGATTTCATGTATTTCATATTCTCTTGGAATAGACCAAATATTTCTTTCATCACTAAAAGAAGCCTTGTTGTCAAAGCTCCAAGGTCTTACCAAAATAACATTAGCACAATCAATAGGGAGGATATCACAATGTACCTTGTCCTTAAAAGAACCAATTTTAAAAGAAAAAATACACTTTTCCTTAACTTCTTGAAAATGATCTTTAGATAGCCAATGGACTCTATAGTTAGGATGTGAAAATGTCTTCAAATCAAGCTTAGAAGCAACCTTTGAAGAAATCACATTTTCTTGAGCTCCATCATCAATTAAAATGTGTATCCATTCATCACTATCTAGACACCTAGCTCCAATATTAAAGAGCGTCTTTCTTCTAGGATCTTCATTTTCATTAACATTTCCCATAAAAGTGAAATAATTAATTTGAATGATATCTTCAATCATTAATGCATGAGGATTACCTTCATTGGAGGATTCTTGCTTTTCCAAGGTCTGAAGTTCCTTGCCTTTAAAGATCTCTGGCTTTTTGCACTTCCATTATTTATGTCCCTTTTCACCACAATTAAAGTATTAGAGTCTAGATGCATAGCCATTTCCTTTATCCTTTTCATTCTTTAAGTAGTCTTTCTTGGAATCTTCGCCCTCCTTGAACTTCTCTTGATTCTCCTTTATGTCTTCTTTGTCATTTCCATTTTCCTTAGCTCCTTTCTCACCTTTAGAAGCTTTGGAGTCCATGCCTTTAGAAATTTTTGGACCTCTATTATATCCTTGGAGTTTCTTCTTAGCCTTAAGAGCATTCAAAAGCTTCATCCAATGTTTGGGGCTCATAGAAGGTTAGCTCTTGTTGATACTTCCTTTTAAGCTCTTCTTGAAAATTAGATGCTTGTTCATAATTATCCCAATGAATGTTTTTAAGCTAGAAAGCCTTACAAAAATCCATGTAGTGGTCCTTAACACTCTTATCACCTTACCTTAGGTACTTCAATTTTTGGATGGCCTCTTGTTTATGATGAGCCTTCTCAAATTTTTTCTTGAGCATGAACTACATTAAAAAAAAATTCTTGATAGGGGTATTGATGAGTGGCGAGCTACCCCTACAATCAACCATACAAATACAAGCGTAACATGCATCATCCAGTCGAACTCCGCAAACTAAGTGCCTACACACCTCATGGAACACTTAAGGTTAATTATTCGTTGTCTTCCCAAACTTACTTATATTTGTTATGATGTATGGTTAAGTAAGTCTGAGGTATATGATTTTTATAGCTTTTCGGTTTTATCTCCTATGCTAGTGAGGTGAAGGGTTGAAGAGACTAATTGACTAACTTTAAATAACTAACTAAGCCTTAATTAAACTAGTGTCAACATTCATTCCCACTTACCATTCACACCGTAAACCAATGCAACCTTGGTTACCAAATGCTAATCGTTGCTAGGATCACCAAGCGTAACGCATGTGCTCAAAGTGGTTGTACTAAGGCACTTAACTAGGAGAGAAGAGTTGAGAGAGAATTAATTACTAATGAAGCAATTAAATGGTAAACAGTAAATAACAATAAATAAAGTCCTAATTAGCCTATTCCATACACTGCAAGGTTTATCCAAGAAGTTCGTCTTTATTTCCATACACAAATATGTGTTTAGGTACAATATCTGCTCGAATAAAGATCCATTCACT
>MNCI01005348.1:92201-129132 GCA_015680685.1 Gnetum montanum | reverse complement strand
TTGCTCCTTGCATAGCTGCTTTCAGCACTGCTCCATTCCATGTGTTCCTTCCAAATCCAATCCATTGTTGTATGATCACCATCTGCACATACAACACAGTCTTATATTAGCAAGGGTAAATAAATTCCAATGTAGTTGATACCTTGCTTCGGTGAAAGGTCCATTGGCTGAGTTGTGGTATGGCTAGTTGCAGGTCTGGAGATATAATATTGATGACTAACGAAGGTGTAGGGGTTAGGAGAAAATCAAAAAAATTGGGCCCCATACCCCCATGACTAATAGCGAACCTCCGGTAGCGAAAGAATGGAGAAAGAAAAAGAATCAAGAAAGATGGATAAAAAGAGACAACTATTACATCGATGAAAGGGATGTCAAGATGGAAATGAACAACATAAAATGGATTGCAAAAATGTTAGGGGAAAGAAGTTAACTAGTGCACCAAATAGGAATGTCAGTGGGTCCTCCCCAAAGTAGGCTCATGCCCTTAATGCCTTGAGAAAGCCACATTCAAAGAGTCCGTAGGCCCTAGGATTGTCATTTGGAACAAGAGTTAAAGCCTTAACCACAAGAATTTACCAAAAAGAAAACAATGTATCAACCAAAATATACACTAATGATACAACCAGCAATGAGATGAACAATGGAGGGAAGGATGGAGAGGAGAGAAGGGAATGGAGTCTCAAGAACAAGGTGGTGTACAGCCCCTTGTGTATTTCATGATTAATGTAACTTAGCAGATCCCATTCCAAGTCTGGCCTTAAACAAACCACTTCCAGTGACTTTGCATTAATGCATTTAGCCAATCCATTCTCTTGAAGTAACAAGAATGCCTTCACCCAAGAGCCACCACCATTCTGACAAAACGGAGGAGAGAATGGGAAGCGAGAAGGGCCTTAGTTAGAGGGAACATTTTTATTTTAGTTCCATAACCAATGCTTGTAGCCCAAACAATTATTTCATCTAAGGGGTGTGCTTTGAATTCTCACTATCTTTTTCGTTTTTTTTTTATGTTTTATGTGTTTATGCGTGAGAACCACACCACGCAAAGACTTTGTTTTTTTATTTGCTCAACTTCCCGATAATTGGGTAACATCAAAACGGTAAGAAAACTCAAGAAGAAAACATCCAAGCACCCAAGAGAATGGCCAACAAAAATGCATCAAGTTCCCTTAAAGTCATACCCTTTTCAATCCTTGAGTCCTTCCTTAGTTTGATAAATGCCCAGTCACCAATTCGTTATAGTTCTTATGTAGAAAGGGACTGTACATTTCCAAGCTGAGAGAGACCATAAAACTGGTGGATGTATGGATGAAGTGGACTCATTGCCTGATATATCAAAAGAAACATACCTTAGTATCAACATCATAACTTAAAGGTAAAAACCAAACATTATCAGTCAATATAAAAACACAGTTGATACCATCATGAAGAACACTTATTAAATGACAAACTTACAAGGTGGGTAACACACACACACACACAAATGAAAAAGTGTATAAACGATGTTGAAAAACAAAAACAAGAAAAGTTAAAGAAATTTGTAAAACAAAAATGTGTAAAACAAAAATGCGTAAAACAAAAACGTGTAAAACAAAAATGTGTAAACAAAACCTTGTAAAATAAAAATGTGAAAAACAAAGACTTGTAAAACAAAAATGTGTAAGAAAAAAATGTGTGAAACAAAAATGTGTAAAAAAAATGTGTAAAAAAAAAACTTGTGAAACAAAAACGTGTAAGACAAAAATGTGTAAAATAGAAATGTGTAAAACAAAAACTTAAAAAGAAGTGAGGGCCCCAAATAATTAGCATAGGTGGCCATCTCCCCCATGACTGAATGAAAAGGGAGAGAGCCGAAATAATGAACATCTATTTGAATTTCTGAGAAGTGCCCAACTTATCCCCATTGATGTTCTTAGATTAAGGGGTGGAAGTCGGCGACGCTCATATTCCAAGGTATCTATGCCTTTGTTGTTGGCATGGATTTTTCTCCCAGTTCATTCCATGCATATTGGTTTGCTCTTTCGACTAGCTATCAACCACAGGGTGTCCAATACTTGTGTGGTTTCTACTTATAGGCATCTTTGTCTCAGAGTTTCAAGGGCACACCTACTGCAGGTAGGAGATGCCGAGTATTCCTCCATGTCATCACCCGATAAATCACTGTATGTGATGCATGGAACTTTCTTCTTCTTGATCTTTCTATAAATGTTTACCTTAGATATCTCTAAGGAAAGATCAAAAATCCCTAGGCATGCATCTATTGTACTCAGCCATGCCCTTCCCATTATAATTGGGAAGCCCGCTTCATTGTTGTTAACTTCTATCACGAGGAAATTGGTTGGGTATGACCAACCACACATAGTGGTCATGATGTCCTCCACCAATCCTAAGGGAATAGTTATGGACTAGTCAACCAACTCTAGTTGAATGGTGCTCTTCTTAAGTTGGGGCAGGTTCCAGGCTTGATACATTTCTCGTGATATTAAGTTGACTCCAGAACCTGAGTCAAGAAGAGCCTTATGTGGTTCATTCCCAGTGACTTAGAGGTAGATTAAGGGACTTCCAGGGTCAGATAGTTTCCTAGGAAGGTGTCCTACCTTGATCCAGTCGGTTACAGTATGTGTTAACATAACCATATGTGTTAAGCTTTGTTGTTGGACTAAGGATGCTCCAAAGCCTTATGTGTTGGAGGAGCGTATCTAGACTCAACCTCTTGTTGTTGTGAGATCTTTTCTAGGCTTTTGGTTTTGAAGAAATGTCTTCTCTTTTTATGGTTGTCAGAACCATCAACGGGTTGAATGGTTACAGATCTCGTAGCGTTACGTTTCTACGGTTGAGTGGGGATTTCCCCTTGCATTGTTGGAGCAGGAGGTATTGTGGGAACTACCAGTGGAAGAGGTGTGGATGGATTAGAAGGATGGTATGAGTATGGAGTATCTCCCGGAGGAGAAGGAGTCATTCTAAAGTACTCCCAATCTTGGTAGTGATGTTGGGGAGTTGTGTGACCCATGGAGTCACTTGGAGAAATTGGCTATTGCACGTAGTATCCATATGGGTTTGACTGCTGGTAAGGGTATTGATGTTTAAACGGTGGCATCCCCCATGACTATGGGTATTGCCACTGCTGATGTTGCCCGATGGGTTGTGGTGGAGTTCCACTTGGATAGTACGTCAATGGTTGGTGGAACTGCCTTGGGTTACCTTGGGGATAAGGTAACCTTTGGGGTGTGTGCCGTTGGTTAAGTCTCGGGCTGAGTGCATACACCCAGACTCTTGTAGATGTGAGATGATTGGACAACATCCTTTGGGATGGTCATATTGGCAGATCTCACATCCACCGTCATTGTTTGTGTCCGAATCCAAAACTTCATTGGAGATATTCATTTCTCCCTTACCCTTGTCATGTGCATTGCCTGAATCTCTCCCCTTTTTCTTTTCCTTGTCACTATTTCGTTCCTCCTTAGACTCCTCTACAATCTTTAGGATAGTTTCAATTTTACTATCTAAGGAGCTCCATACTTCATCTACCTTAGCCGATACTTCTGTTGTTAGCTTCTGAAGAGGAAAGGTTCTTCGGTTCACCAACTCTTCGAGTGGTCACTCATCCTCTTCATCGCAAAATCTCACTCCCTTCTTTTGAAGAGAGGGATCATGATTATATTCTTCCACACTTTCCCTTTTTCATAGCTCCCCTTCTTCTTTGGCTACTTGTTCCAACAAGCAATGAATTTCATGGGATCTAAGTTCTGATAGTCTCCGTTGGGCATAAGTCCCAAGGGTTCTCCTAATTTCATACCTTAGCCCATCTACGATGTGGCGGAGTTGATCCCGCTATGCGTAACCATGGCCTGGGCAACAATGTAACAATGCATAGTAGCGGCCCATGGTAGCATCCAAGGGTTCATGAGTACCTTGCTTCCATCCTTGGATCTGCTTACACAAATTAGATACTCTATAGTATGTCTAATATTTATCGTTGAAGAGTTCTAACATCGTACTCCACCTCCTAATGGTTTCCGATTTTAAGGACCAGTACCAACTCTCTACTTCCTTTATGAGTGTCTTGGGAAACAACTTCAGTTTTTGCCACTCGTTTTCTATGTTTTGCAAGGTGCAGGCATCGTGGAATGCTTGTAAATGATTTTTCAGATCCACGTTATATCCCCCCTCAAATCATGGGATGTTGTTCATGTCTAAGCACTTGATCTAACTATCTTTTAAATGCCTTGTTGGTATTCTCACTGCCTCTGTTATATCTAGCATGCTTTGGGTGGCAAGTAGGGGCTCATCATGATCATCTCTTTCATGACGTCTATGATGTCTTCATTGTTCCCTACTTTCCCTTCGTTCATGCCCTTGTCCTTGCTCTCAACTCTCTCATCAAGATCTCTCATTTTGCCTACCTCTATCCTCACCATTATGCTCTCTATGGCTGCACCAAGATGTGGAAGGAGAGGGTGAATGATATGAAGAAGGGGAAGAAGAAGGAGAACCATCGCCATGACGATGTTTCTTACCTTCTCTTCTGTGGCTTCGGCCCTGATCGTGATGACAATCTGAGTGCCCGTCCTTGTCATGTGTTGTTGTTCCCTCAGTGAACAATTTGTGTTCACGGGGATCAGAACCAGGGTTTTGTATCGTGGAGCGTAGGTTCTGATACCCCACCTCCTCACTATCGTTAGGAGGGGGAACATCTTTTGATAGAGAACCTGTTATAAGTGGTTCACCATCTCCTATTTCATGTAGGACGTGCGGGATCTCTTTGCCCTTCAACAGTGTATGTTGGCTCTCCTGCCTTGTGTCCCTTAAACGTTGTGCGANTTAAATGAAAAATTATATAACGGTTAAATAGCACACCGAATAAGAAACAATGTCTTCTTCTTCTTCTCATAAGAGCAATACACCACCTAGGGATAATACTAGAAATAGTTGGCAATCTAAAACACATAACCAAAATCAGCCAATTCCTCAACAATANTAAAAGTAAAATTAGGTATATACTCATTGGGATGAGTATATACCACCTATATTGTTGAGGAATTGGCTGATTTTGGTTATGTGTTTTAGATTGCCAACTATTTCTAGTATTATCCCTAGGTGGTGTATTGCTCTTATGAGAAGAAGAAGAAGACATTGTTTCTTATTCGGTGTGCTATTTAACCGTTATATAATTTTTCATTTAATTAACCCTAAGGTTTGTATAAGCTCCCAATGTGAGTAATTTCCTATGTTCTACTTACCGCACAAACACTTAGTCCTCGGCAACGGCACCAATGATGAGTGGCGAGGTACCCCTACACTCAACCATACGAATACGAGCGTAACACACGTGATCTGGTCGAACTCCATAGAGTAAGTGCCTACACGCCTCATGGAACACTTAAGGTTAATTATTCGTTGTCTTCCCAGACTTACTTATATTTGTCATGGTGTATGGTTAAGTAAGTCTGAGGTATATGATTTTTATAGCTTTTCAGTTTTATCACCTATGCTAGTGAGGTGAAGGGTTAAAGAGACTAATTGACTAACTTTAACTAACTAACTAAGCCTTAATTAAACTAGCGTCAACATCCGTTTCCACTTACCATTCACACCTTGAACTAATGCAACCTTGGTTACCAAATGCTAATCGTTGCTGGGATCACCAAGCATAACGCACGTGCTCGAAGCGGTCGTACTGAGGCACTTAACTAGGAGAGAAGGGTTGAGAGAGAATTAATTACTAATAAAGCAATTAAATGGTAAATAGTAAATAACAATAAATAAATTCCTAATTAGCCTATTCCATGCACTGCAAGGTTTATCCAAGAAGTTCGTCTTTATTTCCGTACACAAATATGTGTTCAAGTACAATATCTGCTCGAATAAAGATCAGTTCACTTTGGAGCTCCTACTGTGGGCACATGGAAAATATTCTATCTCTGGAGGGGTAAAATTGCTAGATTTTCACTAAGGGTCTAGATCTAGATGAGAAACAAAGGGAGAGCTGCCTCTTATTTATAAACTTGGTGGCGGACTGCAATATTGTGGCGGACATGATATCGCATCCCATTAGGTATCATTCTTTACCTTGTAACAATGTATTTTCTTCTCCCACCATACAAGTGTTATGACTTCCAATTTAGTTTCAACAAAAGACACCTTTTGATGATTTTCC
The DNA here is from genome assembly GCA_015680685.1 of Gnetum montanum. Taxonomy (NCBI): domain Eukaryota; kingdom Viridiplantae; phylum Streptophyta; class Gnetopsida; order Gnetales; family Gnetaceae; genus Gnetum; species Gnetum montanum. Next base: position 122,975 of record MNCI01005348.1, on the reverse strand, counting down.
ACATCTTCAAGTTCAAAGTACTTGTTAATAATTTTTAGCCAAGAGATAAAAGATTTAATTTCTTCCATGCCATTGAAGGATTTGACTTCAACATGAGGCATCCTTAAAGCATCTCTAAAAGCTTTCACAAGAGTGACTTTTATTCCTTCACATTGCTTCCTTTGAGTCTTAGAAGGAAGTTCTTTTTTCTCTTTCCTAGGAAAAATGAAGCCTTGAGACTTATTTTCAGCACAAGGGGCATGAAGAAAAACATCATCTTGATCTTCTCCCTTTCCAAAGTATTCATCTTCAAAAGGAATATCATCTTCAAGGGATGACATTGAGGAATGTCTTGGTGAAGAATTGCATGAATTGTACCCTTACTTGGATGCTTTTGGTGAAGTAGTAGGTTCTTTGTTCTCTCCAAGTGTTTCAATTTTCTCTGCAATGAGCCTGAGATAATTTCTCGTGGCATCCATGTCTCTTGACATAGCTTAAAATGTCTTCTTCTTTGGATGCATGATGGAAATTAATTTGAAAGGTAATTTTCACAAAATTCTATGAGGAAAGGTGAAATTTTCAATATTTCTCAAGGAATGAGACAAGAAATTCTAAGATCTTAAGAGAAATGAGCATAAGATCTTCAAACACTAACTATTACAAGCCAATGGATGTCCAATTCCACAATTATCTTCCAATTCTTGAAAGATGAGACAAACTTATGGATCAAAGGGAGATTTTCAAATCCTAAGATGAGTAGAATAAGTAGTAAAATAGAATTCATCCAAGCTTGAGAATTTGGAGTGATTATTTGCAATTGAGATGAGAAGTATTCACTTGAATGCAATTGTCTTCAATTCCAAGTTGCTTTGATACCAATATGATGAGGCACTCCCATGGATTCCATAATTTAAGCTCTTTCAATGTCATAAAAATAACAAATTTGAATAAGAAAAGGAAAATGAAAGCTTTATTCTTGCTCAAATGGAGAAATTACAACAAAAAGGAAGCACAAATCCCCAAGGAAAAATAAGAGATTGAATCAAACTCTCACAGACACACTCAATCAAAGAAAACACACTCTTACATGGATGATGATCAAGGCATCTTGCCAAGACCCTATCTCTCTCTACTCTTCTCTCTACTCTTCTCTCAACTCACCTCTCACCCTAAACTCTCTCTCTTCTCTCTAGACTCTTTCTTAATCAACTTGAATGCCTAAGAGGTTCATTTATATCTTTCCCTCCTATCTCTTCATCATCCCTCCAATTGATCATTCAATTTGATGTTTGTTAAAATTCATCCAAGATGTTTAGGAGAAATAGTAAACATCTATCCCAAGTGTAGAGGTATCAAAGTAGATGTCTTAAAATCATGTTAGACATCTTGAGAGTGTGTAGATGTCTAATATGTAGATTAGACATCTAACTGTCAAGATAGAACTCTATCCTGCTAGGGTCAAAATTAAATATGCTTGTTTTGAGACTTGGAACCTCCAAACATGTCCAAACAAGTCCTCATAGCTCTTAGGACATCCTAAACTCATTAAAATAGTTCCAAAGCACTTCCAAACATGTCAAAATATCCTAAGATCATCATCAACAAAAAAACACTAAAAGAAAAACATAACAACATACAAACATCTATGCACAAACATATTGAGGATTAGACATGGGCTAGGTGATGTCCTCATCACATAATTTCTATTTATAGTACCATAAACTAGAATTTTAGTCTCATCTATATTAAGTTTCATATTAGAATTTTTTTAGTAGTCATGGAAAATTTCAAATGTATAATTTAATCTTGTAGCTAATTTTACAATCAAGGTCACCTCATTTGCAAAGAGAAGCCTATTCAAACATAATTCATTTCCTGACATAATATGATTAGAGGCATTTTGCATTCATTTCTCTAATTCATCTATAAATATGCCAAAAATGGTAGAGGGCAAAGGGCAACCTTATTTAACTCCTAGTAAATTGTTGATAATTGTTCCTTCTCAAGTAAGATTATCTTCCATAGATTCTTTTAGCAATATAAAGGAGATTTTGTGTAATGCTAATGCTATCTAGTCTCTTTCAAAGTTTATCTCAAGAAATAAAATCATAAGGCTTGAAAAAACCAACAAAAGAGATAAAAGTCCTATGGTTGAGGCTTTTTACTTTCTCCATACAATAACACAAAGTTATTAGTATAATAATTCCTCCTAAAGCTTGCTTGTGGCTGAGTATGAAGTCCCTACATTTTTACCTATAAACTAATTTTATTCTCCTAAATGGTACCCAAAAACCAAGTGAAAATTAAATTAATTGGAAACAATTGGTAATTATTAAGCTTTTTGCATTTCATTGAAGCTCACTAATTTTTTTATTTTTTTTCTTTTGTGCTCTTCTCTAATGAATTTCCTTTTTTCAAAATGAATAAGATTTCTATAATTCATCAACACTAAAACATCAAAATGTGAAGCTATGAGCTGTCACATAGTCCTCCACATCATATCAACATTTTCTACAAGCATGCCTCTTGTTAATCTACACCTAAGTAGTTATAGACAAAAGAACATTAGTTAAATCTAGCTTATTGTATATGGATTCTGAGAGAAGAGAGAACTTGTTATTTATGCAATCAAAGGGCAATTGAAAATGAGTATCACATTCTCTTAAAATGTTTTGTTTTAGTGCAAAGTCACCACAAGTGACAAATTATAGCTGATAATTTAATTGAACTTTTTGAAATAGCACCAAGGAAACTTGGTAACTTTATTAATGAAGTGTTTGCTATATATCCTATGTATATTTCTTCTATCCAATAAATCCTAAAGGTCTCTAACATAGTAAAAAAAACATTTAAGTTTCATTACAAAATTGCATTGCATTTACCTTGATGTATGAGTAGGGATTGTGTTACGAGCCTAAGTTTCATTGTACTTTAAAAATGATTATCTTATATTTGTTCCATCCCATTGTATAAGTATATGAGGTAAGTTTGTATACATTGTGTAGTCATATGGATAAAGCAACCCATAATTTATCATGGCAAAAATGAACCATGTTGAGTACAAGTTGTAGTTTAGTAAGTTGGTTCACAAGCCTTGCACCTTGAGGTACACATTGAAAGCTCACCAACACCCATGCTAGCTTAGAAGCATGTTCTAATCATAAATAATTTATTGAAGGCTCGGTCACATTCTATAGTTTTTGGTAGGTATGGCTAACTATAGCGATTTGACTTGTGAACTTGTGAAGTTTAAAACCTGAAAACCACCATAATTTATTGTTAACTATAGCCATTTGACTTGTGAACTTGTGAAGTTTAAAACCTGAAAACCACCATAATTTATTGTTGTTTCTCTTAAAAAGCCATGGCCTTTGACCATTAATTTTAGGTGGAAATGGTATCCAGCAGACTGAAATTGTGCGCAAGGTTGTAAAAATTCATGTGAATACTAAGTTAGTTAAAACTAGAAACCATGAAATAATAAAAAAAACAATGCATGTGACAAATAACTTAGCTCATGCTGATAGCCTGAGTATCTTCTATTCTGAACCACGGTGTATTGCATGCGATCACAAACCCCAACAAATTCACCTGGTATTCTATGGCAAAACCATTTGACACAAGGTAACCATACGTGTTTAAACACTTAAAAAAACGAAAAAAATGGCTTCAGAGTATCCTCACGGTACAGTTGATGCTTCTTGATTATGCCACTTCTTAAAATCAACTCTAAGATGTTGCCAGGATGGGCTCGATTTGACAGAACTTTTTCTACTTTCCAATGGTTTCAGTGCATGTGTATGCATTTGCCAGGAAAGAATGTTTGATTTGATTTAGTTTTGTCGTTGTGTTGTTCAAGTTTCAATATTCAAATTGATTCGTCGTGGAGTAGTCTGAGAAAAGGTCGTTGATAAGTTTTTGCCAGCTGGTCAGCAATGCGGAATTGTCTTCAGAGAATGAACGGAAACATTTCACCATCAAGGTAACAACAGTCCATGGAGGTAACAACAGTAAGAAGCATAGAAATGTTGAAATCATAGTTTATCCTTTAATTTCTAGGGTTTAGAAGGTGAGATTATGAAGTATTTTTTATTTATATGGTGTTCAGGAGGAAGTGGTAATTCCTGCTGTGAAGGGTGTTGTGAATTTGTTCAAGTCATGCAAACGCTCCCAAACAGTGAAGAAAGTAGTTGTAACTTCATCAATGGGTGCTGCTTGTCCTCTTAGTGACAGAGGAGAGTTGATAGGTTGCATAGATGAAACGAGATGGAGTCCCATTCAGTTCTTGAGGCAATGCAAAGAGCCATTAGCAGTAAGACACAAACAAAACTACTACTTATTTGATTATGAATTTATGATTATTATTTTAACTGTTCTGAGGAAGAACCAGTAACTATATGACCATAGTATGAACAACAGTATTTCAGTTAGTAAATTTTTTGGTTAACACATCAATGAATTTACTAATTTACAGTCTCTGTTGCCGCTGTTCTTAGTTTTCGCGTTTTGAGACCTGATTTTACCTGCTAACGTTTGGTTATTTTCCGGATGATAAAACTCATGCCATGCACATTTCCTTTTTTATAGGCCCATAAGTTCTATCTATTTCAATTTTACAATAAAACCAAAATTTCCTTGTATCCAAAACAAATATTTTAGGACTAGTGTGCATCACAGATTTTAAAGAATCAGTCTTTTTTTTTTAATAAAAGGCATCTGTCGAGTTTTTTCTGTTACATAATTCAAGACTCCTTAAGGTGTAAATTGTCTCGTACAAGTCATTGGTACACAGGCAAGCTGCTGAGATATTATGCAACAGATTTTCATATATAAACAAAGCAATTGAAGGAAAGTTTTAAGTTTGCTAAAGTTTTTTTATACTATCTTAGCATTCATGTCCTTCTGTAGATTCATGTCCTTCTGTAGAGGTTCTATGTTTGGCATTTACCTGTTCTTCAAATAACTTCTGCAATCATAGTTGCCAGAAACGGGACGGATTCGGAATGTTTGGCATTTTTGGTTTCTGCAAAGGAAAATTATTTCAAAATGCTTTTGCTTCTGGTGTTCACCGTTCCTAGCCGGTTGAAAGGTTTTGTAAAGTAATAAAATTAAATATCCTTAAATCATTTAATAACCTGTATAGGCAATAACGTACATGCAATTTTATTTTCATCTCTATCTAAATATTATTCAGTTACCATGCATTTTTAAGGTATATATATTCATATTTATATACTCTACTTCTAAGATTTATAAACCGTTTTTTATCCCAACCTTCCATTTACCTTTTTTCTTTTTTTTTCAAGTTTCTATTGCGGTCAGGCTGTTGCTAGTTTCTGGTAACTATGCCTGCAATACACAACATAGGATAAGTTAAATACCGGATAGATAAACTTTTCATTATATATTTAAACTGAAACTGAAATTTTATTTCTTCGGTAGACTTTGCAGTTTTATTAGAAATATACATTCTATATGTATTTTATGTGTTTTGAAAACATAAGTAATATTTGAAACAAACCAACCAAATTTACAACAGTAATATTCCATCTATATCCTGTAATATGCATTTTAAAACACAGCAGGTATTTACTTGACTGAAAATCCTTTTTAAAAAAAAATTTCCAACCCTACAATTCCACCTCTCTAAAGTGTTTTTTACATTGCAGTGTAAAATCTTGTATTTGATAATGATTCAAGCTCCTCTAAACTTCATTTCAGATGTACTGGGTATCAAAAGTCTTGGAAGAGCAAGCAGCTCTGCAATTTGGGGAAGAGCACAAAAATGAAATTGAAGTGATCACCATGTTGCCTGCCATTGTGGTTGGACCTTTTATCACATCGGACTTGCCCGAATCATGCGCTTTCCTCTTGTGCTTCTTCACCGGTAAATAATTTATATACAAAATTTTTAACACCCAAATCAAATTTAAATTGAATTAATAATAATTTGATGTTGCAGGGGACAAAGAGCAGCTTCACAGGATGATGGTGTGTCAACAGTTTCTTGGATCGTTACCACTTGTTCACACAGAGGACGTCTGCAATGCTCACATATTTGCAATGCAACATCCCTCAGCGGAAGGCCGCTACATTTGTTCTTCTGTGGCCGTTTCTGCTTTCCAATTATCAGACTACTTGGCTAATCAATTCCCAAATTTGCCTTCCAAACTGCAGTATATGTTCATAACCAAATCTTTGTTTTGTTTTGTTTTAGAGTTAAATTATTGGTCTTTGAAGGTGTTTTATGGGATCTATTACACATAATTCACTTTTCAGCGGTTTCTTTTACATACTTTGGATGCATTTAAATCTAATATTTAACATGTTAGAATTGAACTGTGAATCATCTTGTTCTTCGTTTAACATATGGTTGTCTTCTGAAATGCAAGGGTGAAAAAAGAGGAGGATGGTGACAAAATTGCAGGGGCTTCCTCACAGAAGCTAATTGACATGGGTTTTGAATTCAAGCATGGCCTGCATGACATTCTTGCTGATTCCATCTCCGCAGCAGTTGCTCATGGCACACTTCAGAACACCTGAAACTGAATATACAAGTGTATGTGTTCATGATAGAAGGCACATCTATCCGGGACAAAATACAGGATAAAGTAGTTCAATTTTTTTCCGGCAGGAAAATAAAGCTGTGAGCTTTGTGTCATGATATCAGTTTTAAATTAAATTTTCTTTTATCAAATCACGTTGATAAGTGATAGCGGCTTAGGTGACTACTTAGTGCACCTTGAGCAATATATCATTTTATTTAGCAACAATACAGGGCAAAATATTCTCACTTTTAAAAAGCATTCTACTGGATGTCCGTTACGAACTGCTCAGTATTATTAATGAGAAACGGTAAAATTGTAATTATCAAATTCGCATAATAAAGATTGCAAAGGAATTCACTTAATAATACAATCTTTCTTAATATGTATCATTATCTATTTTTTATTTAAATATATGATATCTGTTTAATTTAGTGTACTGCCATTATTTTGAAAAACAAAGCATGATGTACAGTTATATTAAGAATAGGATTTGAACCATAGTAAATGCTAAATTACTGTAAAATTATTATTTTCTAAGAATTGAATATTTATACTAAAAATTGTATTTTTCCTTTTGTATACAGGGCACTGACCATACTAAGAAAGTATCTTCATCATTTATAGATGCACATTAAACTCATTGATAATAAAGTATCTCATCATTTATAATTGCACATTAAACTCATTGATTTGATTTGTTTTGATAGGGAAGTATTCAAATTTCAATTTTCAAATTGTTTAGGAAAAAAGGGTTTGATTTAAACATGGTGGAGAAGTTACTAGTAAGATTGTCATCAACAGAAATCTTCTTTGTATTCTTGGTTCATATTAAAAATTGTTTGCATCACAACAATATTCTACTTACTATAAAATTATAATTATTAACTATTCCATTTTTACTACATTAGTGGTCATTAAGAGGAATTTCTGCTGGGTTATCATTCATCTTTAAACCTAAGAAGAAAAATATATCACATCATCTGCATTTTATGAATTTGCTAGGATATAGGTTTCACAGATGAGTTACTATTAAATAGCAACTTGAATTTCCTGAATTTAACATTAAAATGATGGATAGAATTTTAATGAATGCAGATAAATGCAGAGAGAATTCGAAATAAATATAGTTTCAAATTGCAGAAAGGAGAAACTCTCATTATAATTCTAGCATCTTTTCTAGCTTGCCAACACATTTACTGGGCCAATGAAACGTGAAATTGAGAAGCCCAGGAAAGGTAAAGTAAGAGCTCCCAACCAAAGCTGGTAGGCCGTGAATTTTAAATACCATTATTTTTAAGCTTTAGAGTGGGATGCATCCTGAATATCTAAAAAACACGTAATGCAGGAACTTTAGAATTCCTTTGGACAGCGAATTATTTCAAATAATTGAAGCCTTTCTACACTGGGAATTTTTATTTTTTTTATTTTTTTGTTTTTGTACTTTGTTCCCCAGTTGAAGCAATATCTGTGTGCATTTAGAATGGCACAACATTGACCATGACTATGTAAGGTGGGTCCATAAAGTTGGTTACTGGAATGAGGTTAGATCTTTGGATAACGATAGCAGTGCCAGTGGAATTACAAATACCCTTCCACCCCAACTGATTTCAATCAGCAAAGCTAATTTTTATCTTCCACTGCAGTCTAGAACTAGCTCAAGGCATAAAACAAGTTTCTTTCGCCAAAACATCATGGACCAGAACAAGGCATACTGTGTTACTGGAGATGCAGGGTATGTGGGATCATGGCTGGTCAAGACACTCCTGGAGAGAGGTTACACTGTGCATGCTACTCTCAGAGCTCTTGGTAATATTATTAGATTCTTTTGTGCTTTCTGTTTAACTTGGTTTTCTTATATCCAATATAGATAAACATGCAATCATGAACAATCAACAAGGTGTTTAATAAGGTTACTTGGAATTGCAGATAATCTAACAAAGGTGAGGCCGTTGAAGTCATTAGAAAAAGCAAAAGAAAATCTTAGGATATTCAAGGCAGATCTTCTTTAAGAAAGCTCTTTTGACAAAGCTGTGGGGGGATGCCATGGAGTATTTCACGTGGCCAGCCCCCTTTGGAGTTCTATGGAACCTCAGAGGTAATATAATCAGCCTAAATTATAATAATATATTACCATCATGTTTAATTTAATTTTTGTCATCCTCTGTCAATGGTTTCTTTTTTTAAATTTAATTTGATTCTGTTTATTTGTTTGGCAATGGATGGATCAGGTAGAGGTGGTTGTGCCAGCAGTGAAGGGTGTGCTAAATGTATTGAAGTCATGTAGTCGCTCTGAAACAGTGAAGAAAGTGATTATGACTTCCTCTGTCGTTTCTGCCTCAACTCTCAACAGTAATGGAGAGCTCATGGCAAGCTGTATAGATGAAACCACATGGACCTCAGTTGAGGTTATGAGGCAAATTCAAGAACCATTGCTAGTAAATAAACAAAATCATTCTTTTATTGTTATGAAGTTGAAATTAAAATTTTATTAGGTCTATGAACTCTGTATATAGGCTGGACTTCTGAAAATGTGCATACCATCAGTTTTTTAAAACATATTAATATTAAAATTAATATATCATGATGTAAAACTAAAATTAAATTATTACATTATTTTACAATAAAAAAGTGGAAATCATGCAACTTTCTAGGGAAGAACTTACTTGTAGACTATATCATTTGATGATTCATAATGTTTTTCTAATTAACCTTAGAATGAATATTTGAAAATAACATATAATATTACACCTAAAGATCTATATAATATTTTCTTGTTATATTTCAATTATGCAATAGTCTTGCCCACCAATATATACAAAGCTACCTTTAGAGTTGGGGTATATACAAACTACATGTTTTAAAATTCCAAGATATATATATTTTCAGTTCTTGTAATTGTTGATGTAAGAAAATTTGGCCACAACAACACCCACAAAACTCATTTTATAGACTATCCCCTAGGGCACCTCATGTATAGGTAAAGAAACTCAAGAATAGTCTCAGCTAAAAGGGCTAGAAGGGCAATGCGGTGCTTTAAACAGATAAAAGAAATCGATGATGCGGATTAATCGACAAGAGAATCTAGATGAGACAACAATCAAAATTTGTAACTTAACGAGGAAATTTAGACAGCCTTAGTTTAAATTAAATAACAATTTAATTCTCCAATAAAAAAGCTTAAATACGGAGGCGAGATGACTAGCGAGATACCTGGAGCGGTGGCAACTACGAGCACGGTGGGCCTGACGAACGTGTAGACACCTGCAAGCAAGGAGGTTCTAGGAGCGGAGGTAGAACCAACGGACGTGGCGAACCAAGAGACCAAGAAGACTCGATTGGACGTGACGGAAGATGTGCAGGGGGCCAACCAGGAAACCCCGCAAGAGGCCCTCAAATGAGACAAAGAATTTGGCGAGTGCTCATGGGAAGGGATGGCGCTACGGATCAAAGTAGAACGCCCGGCCACAGGCACGTTGGAACGATTGGAGCATAGCCTGATAGGCAAGTTCATGTCAGAGGGGGCACGGCCATGCATGGATCTGATTCGGTGATGGGTCTAGTCTGTATGGGGGCTAGATACAGTGATGGTCAAATGCCTGGTGGGTGATCGTCTCCTATTCTATTTCGCCTCGGTGGAGGACAAGGAGCGTGTCCCGGTGGGTGGGCCTTGGTTTTATGGGGCCCAAGGATTAGCGCTGGCTCCCTGGTGCCTAGGGGTGCACCGAGATCAGACTCTATTTGAACTGGCACTAGTTTTGGTGCGGCTACACGGCCTTCCCCTAGAATACTGGACGACAGAGTTCCTACAGTTGCTCGCTGCATTGTTCGGAGACTTTATCAAATTCGACCAATTCACCGTGGCAATGGACCCCCTGGGGTTTGCGCAATTTTGCGTGTGGCGGTCCCTACAATCCGCAGATCGGGTGGAGGAACTGGTGCTAGACACTGACCTACGCGAGGAGTAGGTCTGGGTCCAGTTCAAAAATTTGCTGGTGGGGGTCCTCACTAGGGTGGCCTCATATTTACTGGATATGTCTGACTAGTGCATCATAGTACACTTGCTGGGTCCAGATGTTTGGGTCACCAACGTCTATGGCTCCCAGGGGTGGAAGGACCGCCTTTGAGAACTGTCTCGAGTTGCAGGGCTAGTCCCCGCGACTCCTACTGGCTCCTAATTGGAGACTTCAATCAATGGCTCTACCGCTGGGGGAAGACCGGGGATAGTGCAACAGAGCCTCCAGGGGCTTCCGAGTGCTTGGCGCTACTGTAGAGCACAGGCCTCACTGACATGGAGATTGTTGGGTGCATGTACACTTGGAGCAATCGTAAGCAGGGTGCCGCCCGTGTACAATCCTGGATCGACTCGGTGTGGGTCAGCAACTCACTGTTGGCTGACTAGGACATTCACGTGTACGGATACATTCGGGTGGCCTTAGACCATCGACCCATCCTGTGCTAGTTGGAGAAGGACATGTCTCGGGCTCCGCACCCATTCCGATTCGAGCGTACCTAGCTGAACAAGCCATGGTTAGGTGAACTGGTTCATTCCATCTGGCAGGGGTACAAGGACAAGATGGAACTGCGTGACTTTCTTAAGCATGGGTTAAGGGCCATCAAACGACAAATTAAAACCCTTGTCACCGTGGATTAATATAGCTTTAAGGATTACCAACTCTAGATACAAGCCAAACTGTAGGACATCCAGAACCAGCAAGAGCACGGGGTTGATCACATGCATGAGGAGCTTGCCCTTTTGGCTAAGCTACAAATCCTGCAACGCGAGGAGGAAGAGTATTGGCACCAACGGGCCTGCATGCAGTGGCTACAGGTCGACAACCGACACACAAAATTCTTTTTCGTTGTGGCTAAGGCACACCACGGGACCCACCAATATGCATAGTGAATGATGCACGGCCTCACGCAAGGGGAACAACCCCACTCACAATCCGGTGCAGATAAATTGTTGCAGTACTGGCAACAAATCTGGCAATGACAATCCATAGATCCCATCTCTGTCCCAATACTGAAGGTTCTCAACGCCGAAGACAACCTACGCCTTCTACAACCTTTCTCACGGTGTGAGCTCCAAATCACACTCTGCAACATGCCGGCCGATAAAGCCCCATGGCCAGATGGGTGGCCCATCAAATTCTTTCGTGAATTCAAGGATGTGCTAGGGGCAAACCTACTGGATGCCTTCAATTGCATGCTAGCATGGCAACAAGTGTGCAAGAAAATCAACTACTCCCGAGTGGTTCTGCTACCGAATATGGAGAACCCCACATCTCCTGGGCATTTCGGACCCATCGGAGTCTGCAACTTCCTTTTAAGGTTATTTTCATGGATGGTGGTTACCAGGATGTGGCCTCTCATGCCGTGGCTAGTGGGACAAAACCAGGCCGTGTTTGTGAAAGGCTAACATTTACAGGATCAGGTCCTGCTCTTGCAGGAAATTTAGTGCTTCCTTAAGGCTGCCAGATTACCAGGGCTCTACATAAAGTTAGACATTACTAAAGCCTACGACTCCGTGAGCTGGGCTGCCCTTAGGACAGTGTTACAAGCAAAAGGATTTGATAAAATGTTTGTTGATATTTGTCTGCAGATCCAATGGGGTGGGCAGTACTCGCTGGACATAGATGGACATCTATGGGGTTTTCATGGCATCGGTCGCAGGCTCTAACAAGGAGACCCTCTCTCCCTGCTCCTATTCCTGATGGTGATGGACCTCCTACAAATCTATTGCACCAAAGAAGGGTTCCAGGGACTGAACATGCACGACATTCCCTATTTAACCACCCATTATGTGGACGACACGATGATTTTTACCCGTGCAGCCGTGTCGCAGGCCAGGGCACTGATGCGGGCATTGAATAGGCTGCAGCGTGAAGTGGGGCTAGTCCCCAACCCGAGGAAATCTGCGTTGTATCTCACACACACTCATCCTTACGTGCGTAGCAAGGTCATCCAGATTCTGGGGATTCTACCCGAGGGGATGGAGGACATGTACCTGGGCATCCCCATCCACAATTGGCACCGACAACAAACCTAGCAGGCCCTGATAATAAAAATTCAAAAATGCACAACACACTGTTTAATAGGTTCATGTCCCAAAGAGGGAAAATCGTGTTGGCATCAACAATGTTGGGGGCCATGGCCAGGTTTGTTGCCTCGATGGACACCCCGCCCTCTGGAGTTATCAGGAAAATCCACTCGATCCTCAGGGATTTCATGTGGTTAGGAGACAAGGGAGGGAAAAAGATACACCTCATGGCTTGGGACAAAACCATGTGCCCCTGCCCCGCTAGGGGCGGGGGTGGGCATTCTACTGTTTGCGATAGAGGCTGCCTTAGGAAGGCAAAGGCTTCTGCAGCAACTTTCTTTGACATCCGACAACCCCTCCTTGTGGGTGCAAATCGTTCGACAAAAATATCATCTCTAGGAGGCTGCCATCTCCGATTCATAGGTGTGGCAACAACTCTGTGCCCATGTCAGATCGCTAGAAAATGAGAATGAGGTCACCCTGCCCCTTGGTAGCTGCTTCAACGATAATTCCCAACTAAACCCCGGTGGATGTGACTATGGAAAGCCATATTGCTAGAAAACATCAAAACTTTTGGGTGGCTGATCCTCCACAGGCAATCCCTGTTTGTGCGCAGCTATAGGCACATGGCCTACCCATCAGTATCAATTTCCTGTTGTGCAATCAGTACATAGAAACGCTGCAGCACTTCGTGCATGAGTGCCACGTGGCTAGGCAATTCTAGTGTATGGCCGGTCTACCCCCGCCCGAGTTCTCTGGCAATTCATTGATGCTGGCGGCATTGTGGATCCTATTGCAGGCCAGGAATGATTAAGTCTTTAAAGGGATGGCCCCTCCACCACTAGCCATGCTTACCTGCAGGTTTCGTAGACTCTGGCATGAAATTACTACGACAATGTGTACGCACGCTCACCTCAAGCCTCCCGTCACTGCTCTCCAAAATTGACCAAATCTCTGGCGCTAGGTTTTACGAATGGGGTGGACCTACATGGTGCCACGCATCGTGGCCGATCCAGAAATGGATACCCAACCATTCTACGTGAACTGGGGGGTGAGGTTACCATGTTCCGGGGGCGCCAAATCCTGGTCACTATCGACACGGTGGCTACCGTGATTGGGGTGCTCGCCAAGAGTGACCATATTCCCCCGATCATGGGATCACACACTACGATGGCAGAATTCTTCCAGGGCCCCATCCCTAGGACAACTAGTGGACACATACAGGGGATGGCCCTCCCGCCTAACTGGAGGGCCGCGGCAAAGTTGGGTGAAGAGGTGCTTCATTCAGTCAGGCTCACACCACAAACTGAATGGGGTGCACTTCTGGTTCCTCCAGTGCATGCGTACTGAGACTCCCATCAACCTTCCGCTGTTCCTCTGGGAGTCTCTACAGTTGGGGCATCTAAGTAGATACCTGGTGGTGATCCAAGCTCTGTGGCTAGCAGGAACCCTTGTTCTGCCACTCCAACTGATGCCCCGTCTGATGTAGAGGTAGCAATGCACAAGGAGGAGGAGCAAATACCGTGAGGAGGGTACTGCGGCTGAGAACAGGGCCTCGATTACGCTCCCCAGGGTCCTTCATGATGCTCAAAATGGGTGGGATGGGTAGGGGCAGGTGCTGGAGGGTGAGGAGCCAAAGACAAAGGATAGCCCCACAAACAAAACAAGGGGGCAACATCCTAATAGTCCGTCACTCCCCCCGCAGTCGCAAATCCAGACGCTGCTTTCGATTGAAGATGTTATCAAAGACCATATGATGGGCATTGCCCAGATAATAGAGGAAAACATACGGCACCTGGCGGCAAGCCCAGGGCAGCCGATTCCAAGACCGCAAACAGTCGAAGAGAATTGAAACTCCAGCCACAATCCCTCCAAAAGTTAGTGGGGGGTGGGGGGGAGGGAAACACCTGGGTAAGGCCTGGTTCGGGTTTGCGCTCTAGTTAATGATAAAGGAGGGGACTGGCTGCATGCCAACAGGGATGCCCACATTGGGGGGAGGGTTCATGGGGGATTCGGGGCTAATGCTCCTGGTCAGTGTGGGGCCAGTTGCTCTAGCTTACGCTGTACGGATGTATAGCAATTTTTTGGGAATACAAATTCGCTCGATTTTTTCCACAGCCTGCAAACGTACTCACAAAGCCATCACCAAAGCACTTCCTTGTAGAAATGGTAAAAGCAACATTTTTTTGCTTGCCCTGCTCTTCAGAAACTCCGACTTGGATTCCTTCAATCCTTACTAGCAGGATGAACGAAGAGGTCCACGCAAACGAAAGCCATCACAGCAGCTGTGGATGACCCAACGGTCCCGTTTTTAAGGGGACCATAACTCCTTCATGGACACGTAACCATTGTATTGAAAACGAAAATTCCTGATCTGAATCATGACTTAGTTTGCAACGGCTGGTTGTATGGGGAATATGCAGGGGAAAATAGATGGGGATGATGAAGAGCGATGAGAAGAATTTATATATATATATGGGAAATGGGTTGAAAGGGAATGGAGGCTAGGGTGAGGATTACCAATGAACAAGGTCCTTTCAGAAACTTTGCCCATGGTGCAATTCAACCCTTGTGTATGTGCCTTTAATTATAAGCTAGATGGCATCATAGAGTCTCATGGGTGGCTAAGGACTCTCAAGTGGAGAGAAACATACTTCACCCTATTGCTCATAGGATACCCATGGAGCTTCACTCTTGAGGGCTAGGGCTGATGAGAGGGAAATGAAATTTTCTAAGATCACCTAATGATTATGGCTAACTATTCTCCAATCTTACATGTTCTACATTCACATGATCATGATAATAACATAATAAGTTAGCACAAATCCCATCCTTCATAGTCCAACATAACTAATAAAACCAATACCATGAAATAGACTAGGAAGCATCATATGATTATAAAATATGTCATATAAAGGAGATTTTATTCTATAGTAATATGATATAACATGAATACCATACAAAACATTATACTTGCATTATTTGCAAATGGTGTTATGATGATCCAATGTCTTGCAACTCAAATGATCATAATTATTATTAAAATCATTTTGAAAAGCACAAAGAGATCAAACCAAAACCAAAATGCTAAGAAAGAGACAATGGTATACTTAACATGCATGAGAAAATGCAAAGAAAATATGCAAATGCAACTATATACAATGAAATGCATGAAAAATGAGAAAAAAGCATAACACTAGGGATCTACCAGTGTTCTCGAGGGGCACTTGAGTAGAAATGCTTTAAATGAAATACATTAAAATTTCTAGTTAGCTTGTATCCTTGTAAATTAGCAATTTTGTAAACATTGGGACCAATGACATCTATAACTTAGTATAGGCCTAACCGCATAGGAGAAAACTTAGTTTGAGGACCAGTTTGACCAAATGCCTTATCTCTCTTAAGGACTAGATCACTGACTTGAAAACCTCTAGTTGCATACTTCTTATCAAATCATCTTTTAACAATTTGTTGATAACTAAATAGATTTTCAATTGCTTTGACCCTTTTAAGTTCTAAATTCCAAAGATCATATGTGCATGAAATTAATTGTTTATCAGTTAGTAGATAATCCAAGAAAAAATAATATGTAGGGATTTGTAAATTTATTGGTAATATTGGTTCTTATCCATATACTAAATCATATGGTGTAGCTTTCATTGATTATTTATAGCAAACTCTATCTACCCATACTGCCCATTTTAATTATTCATGCCAAGTTCATGGATTTTGAGTCATCTTCTTAATTATATCTATTATAATTTTATTGGATAACTCAGCTAAACCATTACCTTGAGGATAATATTCAGTTATAGCCTTGACAATGATATTATGTTCCCTAGTCCAATTTGTAAACTCTATAAAGATGAAGGTGGGTCCACTATCTGCTATTAAAGCATAACGACATCCATATCAAGAAATTATCTCATTTTCTAAAAAGTGAATAACTTCACAAGATGTTGTAGTTTTAGTTACTTTTGCTTCCAACCAATGTGTGCAATAATCAGTACCTATTAAAATAAACTTATGTTAGGTTGTTGATAATGGGTTGATCACTCCAATAAAATCTAAAGCCCATTGTGTAAATGGTCTTGTTTCTATTATAGGTTGTAAAGAGGCTGAACTCTTAGAATCTTTACCTTTAAACATTTCACATTGTACACAAGTTTTAACTAGGTTGTAAGCATCGCTGATCATAGTGGGGCCAATAGTAACTTGCTTAAGTAATTGTATGTATTAATGAATGGTATCCTATATGTCCTTCCTCATGAAGCTACTTTAAAGCATCATTAGCTTGTTCTTGGTTTAAACATTTAAGGTATATCCCTTGGATGTTTTTCCTAAATAATTAATCACTAATTAAAGAAAACTTAGAACATTTAGACACTAAAAGCTTTCTTCTATATTTAGGTAAATCAAAAGGACAATAGTGAAAGGTTAAACAAAATTTAATATCACCATACCATGGATCATGTAATCAATTAGGAGCACATGGGATATTATTTTCCTCAATGAGGGACAATATGGGAAGTGGGATGGATTCTTTATCTTTGGGTGCTTCACAACTTTCTAAAGTTCAAGCTTTGGCTATTAGCTTGGCAAGGCCACTCCTGCTAACTAGCTTGGCTACTTTCCATTAAATATCAAACTCTTGTAATTTCATAATCCATGTGAACCAATTTTCACTAGGATTTTGTAATTTGGCTAATGCAATGGTGGCTAGATTAGGGAAAATGACAAAAACTTTTGCATTTAACAAATAGTAGTGAAATTTCTTCATGGCTTTAATCATAGCATACAATTGTTTTTCTATTGGTAAGTATTTTAATTCCGCATTTTTCAAAGGTGCAGACATCAAAGTTATAGGCCTTTCACCTTGATCAACTACACCTTAGGTTAAGATAGTAATGATAGTAACATCGCTAGAAAAAGCATATAAGAGGAAATAGTTTTCATACCAAGGAAAAGCTAGCATAGGAGCATCTATAATTGCCTCTTTAATATCAAGGAAAGCATTCTTTCTTTCATTTGTCCAATGGATATTACTGTCTTTCTTAAGCATCTCATTTAATGGTCTAACTAATTCAGCATAGATAGGAATAAATCATCTAACAAAATTAATTTTCCCAAAGAAAGCTGATGAGTCATAAATTGTTGACTATGATATCACATCCATGATATCGCGTACGCGATATCGCAACCTATCTCCTCATCTATAAATAAGAGGTAGGTAGATTTGGTAGGAAGTTTTTAAGTTGTTAAGTTTTCAATAGTTTTTAGTACGTTAGTTTTTTCCTCTCAATCCTTTTTCTCTCAGTGCATGCCCATAGTGTCATGATTGTAATTGTACGACATCCTTATTTCTGTGTGATGTACTTGGACATGTACATGACTAACAATAAAAATCAAGATTACTTCATCATTGCAGCATCCACTTAGCTTAATTATTTATTTAATTATTATTGTTATTTACTGCTTCCTTAGTTAATATCTCTCTACCCTTATCTCCTAGTAATGCGGAATGAGCACAACTTAATCATGAGCATTTAAGTGTGACTACTTGGTAACCAGTAGCGTACCTAGGCCATGTGTTTGATAATCCTAGTGGTAGTTGTACACGAGGTCTAAGATGTGTATGGATGATTAGGGAACGGATGCTCATCACACTTAGGCTAGTTTAGATTCTCTCTCATCTGCCCTCCTAGCTTAGTTGACATTATTTACCATCATACCCAGGAGTAGCATTAGTGTAGGAACACATCATACACCTCACTCTGGACTAAACCATACGTGACAAAGCTAATACTAGTCTGGGTGGGAAGACAGCGAACTGCGATCTACGAGTAACTGTCTGGATACCACAACTAGTCCGTCTGTGGAGTTCAACCGGATCGTGCGTGAAATGCTCGTATTTGTATGGTTGAGTGTAGGGGTACCTCACCACTCATCAAAAGCCCTTAGATTAGCCTTAGATAAAGGGTAAGGTACTTCTAAAATTGCATTTTCCTGCTCTAGATTAATCATAATTCCTTCTTTAGTTACTATATGACCAAGAAATTTACTACTTTGAACACCAAAGATGGACTTCTTTACCTTCAAAATGATGCCAAATTGTCTACATCTTATAAAAATATTTAGAATGTCTCTAAGGTGTGTACCTTGATCTTTGAAAAAAATAGTTAAATCATCTAGGTAAATTATAATGCACTTCCTAATTAGCCCCTTAAACATTTTGTCCATAGCTCTTTGAAGGGTTGAACCAGCATTTATGAGGTCAAATGGCAATTAAAGTTCCTCATTTTATTGTAAAAGTTGTTTTATACTAGTCTTTCTTACTCACTAAGATATGATTATATCCTGAATATCTATCTAAAAAGGAATACATTTGAGCACCATTCACAATTTGCAATAGCTCCTCAATAAGAGGGGGTGGATAATTATCCTTAGTACAAGAAGTATTAAGGTTACGAAAATCAATACATAACCTTAATTCACCAGTTCATTTCCTAATGGGCACTAAGTTTGATATCCAACTTGAATGTCTCATGGGGTAAATGATCTTAGATTCTAATAGTTTATCAATTTTTGCTTTCATCAAGGTTTCAATCTTCGGATTTATTGGTCTATGTTTTTGTCTAAATGACTTGGTTTCAAGTTTAAGGGAAATAGTATGTGTCATCACTAGAGGATTGAAAGTTTTAAGATCCTCATAGGTCCAAGCTAAAGCATTGTTAAATTCATGTAACAATTTAATTAATTTTTGTTTTTCATCAGCATATAAATGAGCTCTTATTTTAATAGGGTAGTATTATCCTTTCTTTTGAATTTGGATTGTTTTTGTTTTAGCTAACATTTGTCTATTAGTATTTTTGGATATTTCTTTTGTTTTGGCATGTAAGTCATCAAATAAAGCTTCTCTAGTTGCTATTTCAAGAGAGCTTTTATTTAAAAATATGACATTTTTGGATATAACTTCTTCATTAATTTGATAAACTTTAAAGAATTGATCACTAAATTCACCCTTAGAAAATAAAAATTCACAAACATGATTATCATCATTAAAAACTTGGAAAGAAAAGATGTTATCTTGAATAGAATAAGACTTAACTTTTTCAATAATGATTTTTGAATCCCAAGCATTGTGTTTAAAAAGAACATCTAAAGTAGTAGCCATTTGGGCTAGTGCATCAGGAACATAATTTTCTTCTCTAGGGACATGCTCAATGGATATGTGTTTAAATTCCTTAAAAAGTGCAAGGATATAAGCTTTATATGCTTTTATGGTGGCATATTTATTATCAAAAATTCCATTAACTTGATTTACTATTAGTTGAGAATCACTATAAATCTTAAATTTGGGTAAGTCATAGTATTGAGCTAGCTTGATCCCATGTATAAATGCCTCATATTTAACCATGTTGTTGGCACATTTTAGCTATTTTATGGAACAGAGACATGAGATGATTGAGATTTCCAAAATATTTCAATACAAATATTTGAAATGGCAAGATGTAATCTGAAAAGTATTGATTCCTATCACTTGTTTGGAAAAAAAAAGAAAAGAAAAAGAGATGGATTGGAAGAAAAGATGGAATGAATGAAAACAATAAATAGAATAACTGGCAAATCCTTGGATACTGGTAAAGAACAAGTAGGAGAAGGTGGTAGAAAATAGTATTTCAGGCTACCAATATTTGTTCAAAGCATCTGTGCTCTGCCTCAAATAATATGAAAATAATTTCCAAAGAACTACAAACTCAATGTAAAAGCTTAGACAAGAAAGAGATCAGTAGCAAGCTGAAGGAATGAAGAAAACACATATGGTAGTTACTAAGCAGGCAACAATGTTGATGCTGGTTACATGTATTGCTTTGACCTCCACACAAACAGGAGGAGAAGAAAAAAGAGCAGGGTTGTCGTCCCTCAACAAAGCACAGTTCTCCTCAGAGGTGAATATAGATGCAAACGCAAATGCAGATGCAAACGTTGGACTGTTCATGGATGTAGATGTAGATGCTAGACTGTTCATGGATGCAGATGCAAACATAGATAGACTGTTTGGCAAAATCAAGAAGGCATTCTCAGCAGCGGAAAACATCGTAAACCAAGCCAAAGAGTTCATAACCAATCCAAAATGGAAAAAACATGTAGCGTTCATGGTTGGGTTGGCCAAGGAGGTCATAGGTACGACACTGGGTATAAAGAACCTCCAATTTTCAAAAGCGCCCAAGCACATTGCAAATTTAATTCAAAATGACCAGGGCCATAAAGAAATCTGTGAACGTGCCTTCGATTGCTGTGAAATTGACAACTTGATTTTTTTTAAAGAAAAAAATAGAACCCAGATAGTACAAGTGGGCAGCAAATTTACAAACCACATTGGCCAAAACAGCAAAGATTTACCCACGTTTAAGGCACAACAGTAAGGGGTGAACGAACAGGGAATTCATGAAACAATGTCCCACTTCTGTAAATATTTCTCATAAACATTTAACGAACAGGGTCTCACTTATCATAGTTAAGAGAAGATACTTGATACATCACACTTTGGAAAGGCTACTAGCTAGCACTTGGGCTCTCACTTGGAGACATACTTTGGATTCCGGGAAGAGCTTGTAAGAAGAAATTATGAACAATTGCTTAATGGCTTGCTAAATAAAAGATTTCAGCCTCTTTGTCATGGTCCTGTGAGTTATGTTTTATATTTTTTTATTTTTTTAAAGTTGATTAGCTAGTGGTTTAGCTAGTATCATCCTTGGCAAGTAATTTTGGGATTTTTAGATTACTCTTATTGTTTTTGTTTCCCGATAGAAAATTTCTATTAAAATTTTTCCATAGAAGCACTTGTGTTTAAAAGCATTAAGAGCATTTTAGCAGTAAATTTGGTTATTGTGAAACGTATAAGAACCGCTGTTGGGATTGTTGTAAGAGAGCCTCTACTTGTAGTCATGCTGTTGAACGATTCAATAGTTAAGAGGGTTCAAAAAATCTTTGGTATTTTGATGGGACCAGAATAGCTTCTTTTAATCTTTAAAGTGAATCTCCGTGGTATTTTAATCAAAAATTGTCAAGTATTTTAAAGGTTCTGTTGAATCTAATTGTTGACATCCATTATCTAGCCAAAATGGAGTCTCGTATGTGGTAGTTTACGTAGCAATTTTTTGGTAGCATAATAGGATTGTCTTGAAGAAATTTCTTATTTACACCTTGGAAGTTTGAACAATTCATAGATATTGAATTTGGGATAGCTTTATTGTGAAGTGTTTACTCATGTCATTTTATCTTGTTTAAATATTTGAGGTCTACACAAATATGCTTTTCTTTTCTATCTATTTTCATTGAATCTTGCTCTATTTCTAGTTTTCTTGTGGAACTATCACTTTCTCTAGGGAAAATTAGGAGTAGATTCGCGAAGTTGTGCTCAAATGTTTTTACAAAATTTTATTTGTTACAAGTAGGTATTATAAGGACCGCGTAGACTAGGTAATTGAACAAAATAGAAACTCTCAACAACTCATAGTACTTGACAAAGTTGGCTAAATCTCTTTAAGATAAGTCATTTGTAGTTTACATACAATGCAATTGTTTCATATTTTACAACCGCACGCTGCAACAGCACACACAAATACTTATATTAACTACTAAGTTTATTTAGAGGTATCTGGGCCTTGGTGTTGCCAAAGATCAGCAGGCACCTAAATCCTATTCGAGGACACTCGTTGGCGGTCGCGTCCCAAACGGTCACCAACAGTTCTTTTGGCGCTAGAAGGAGGGCTGAAAATTTATCCTCTAGGTTCATAAGCCTTATAAGTGTAACACATCAACAATTCTTTGTTACTATAAAGGCTTAAGAAATTAGATACTATTTTCAGTTCATGACCAAGAAGATTGATAGTTTCGAAAGTTTTAAAGTTTCAAAGATATTCTAGATTCTAAGACTGATTCTTCATTAGAAGAAGAACAAAAGAAAGTTTTTGAATTGGGAACTAGTAGTGGAGTGAAAACTAGAAGATTAAGAAGATCACCCATTATATTTGGTTTATTGATTCATAAGAGAAGATATAGAAAGTTT
Source organism: Gnetum montanum (assembly GCA_015680685.1). NCBI lineage: Eukaryota > Viridiplantae > Streptophyta > Gnetopsida > Gnetales > Gnetaceae > Gnetum > Gnetum montanum. The sequence goes on along the minus strand of MNCI01005348.1, from coordinate 100,336 downwards.
AAGAGTCCAATTATCCAAAGGAATAGGATGGCAAATCCTTGACAAAGAGTTACACCATTAGGATTTCAAAATTACAATGATATTTGTAAGGTAGTTTACAAATATTTTCCTAAGCCTTTCATTCCTGGAAAAGCTTATTTAGCTGAAGAATATATTCATATGTTTGAGTTAGCTTTAGCTCATGCAAATATTCAACATCAAGATCAAGCTTGTAGGTTATTTGTATCAAATCTAAAGGATATGGCTCAGATTTGGTATTTGAACTTACCAAGTAATAGTATTACAAATTGGGATGACATGAAGAATCTTTTCTTAGCTCAGTTTGGTAATCAATTAGATCAACAACAACTATACTGTGGGCTAGTACAAGCTATGCAAGGAGTTAAAGAATCAATTAGAGATTTTAAGATCAAGTTTCAATGAATTTGTGGACTCTTTCAAAGACAGTATAGGCCATTTGAAGAAATGCTCAAAGAAACTTATCTTAAGGTTGTCAACCCCAACACTTCAATTTGGTTAAGGAGAACTCCAAAATTAACTATACTAAATGGCTACTTTAGTGAAGCTATATAATTAGAAAAACAGTTGAACTTGAATCTTGAAGAAAATAGTGCAATTCAAAAAAGAGAAGAAAGAGTTATGATTCCTATTCAAGATTTTGCTCAATTTAAAGCTTTATTAGGTCCATCTCATGTTAAGATAGAGCAAGGATATGAAAGGGTAGAATCTAAAAAAGGACAATTAATGAGAGATATGTCTAACAAAATAGTGAATCTTGAAAAAGCTTTGGTAAGAGTTAATATCAAGGAAGAAAGGAAAAATAGAAAGCATAAACATTAAGACACTAAGTTAGCAAAAGATGGTGATGAAAGTGACCTTATTATGTCCAACTTTCTTGATATTGAATCCGATAATGAGTTATCTAGTGTTCATTATGCAAGTAAATCTTCTAGCAATAGATATAGTGATACTTCTTCTTTATCATGTTCTGAAGAAGATATGTCCTCAGATGAAGAATGCAATAATAATGAGGAAAATGGATATAGTCTTCGATCTAAGGAAATACTAACTACTTCTAGACCCCCAAATGTTATTATTAATCCATCTAATAAGAGAGAAGCTTTTGAGCCAAATAGAAGAGACAAAAATAAAGGTAAAGACAATCAAGTAGAGCAAAGCACTCCAAATCAGTCTTTTAATAAATGGATAAGGAGATCAAGCTTTATTGGCGATGGAGAGTATGATTTGATTGAAGACCTTAAACATGTCAAGACTAATATTAGCGTTTATTAGTTGCTTCAAATAGGATAATCAGAGTTAAGTTATGTGTCTAACAATGATGAGAAATTAAAGACCTCATATGATAAGGAAGCTCCTCCTTTCCTTTTGACAATGAAATTAAAAGATAAATACTTACATAATTTTTTGATCGATTCTGNATACATCTATAGAGAACCTTTGATGATTGATAATATTACTTCAAATGGAAAAAGGAAAATGGTTGAAAAAGGAGGTGTTGAAAAAAAAATTTGTACATTTCAAGAAAATTATGATTCTGAAAAAGAACAATCAAAGAAAGAGGATAAATGAGAGCTGTACTTTGACGGTTCATGTAATTCAAAAGGTGCAGGAGTCGGTATAGTTATATTAAGGAATGATTCACCTGAAATTCTCAAGGCAATTCATCTATCTTTCCCTTGTACTAATAACAAGGTTGAGTATGAAGATTTATGTATCGGTATGAGAATAGCTTTAGACAAAAAGATCAAAGAAATTACTATAAAAGGAGACTCAAGAGTAGTCTGTGAACAAGTAAAGGGTAACTGTGTAGTAAAGAGCTCATTCTTGAGACCTTATAAGCAACTCACTTGTAAGATGTTAGATCAGTTTCAACATTGCCGAATAAAGCATATAAATAGGGCAAAGAATCTTATAGCAGATGATTTGGCAAAGGTAGCTTCAACATTGGATATGCAAATATTAGAAAGTTACAAAGATGTCACGATTGAAGAAGAACATCAACCATTAGTACTAAATAATATAAGACATTTACAAGTATTTGAAGATGACGATCAAGTACTAAGTTTTATGAAAAACAAGCAATAATTTGAAGGTCAAGCGATACCTGAAACATCATCAAATTCCAAAGCTAATTTCATTCCAAAAAGGATGATTAATTTGGAACATGAGTTCAAGAAAAATTTACTTACTGGAAAAGATTTACAAAACCCAGATAGTCAAGCTTTCGAGGTAGTGAATTTTGGATTAGACAAGATGCCAAAGATGTTAAATGTTACAAAGAAAAGAGATTCGAGTTTCAAGAAAGATTTGTTAACATGTCTAAGAAATAATTTGGAAAATTTTGCTTGGTCCTATGATGATCTTAAAGCTTTTAGGCAAGATGTGATGACACATAAGATTCCTTTAATAGAAGGTCGCAAAATAGTCAAGCAAAAACAAAGGAATTTAATCCATCGTTTGAACCAGCTATGGAAGTCGAAATCAAGAAGTTGTTACAAGCACAAATCATATATCCAGTAAGATATTCGACATGGCTTGCTAACCTTGTTCTAGTGAGAAAGAAAAATGGTGATATAAGGCTTTGTGTAGACTTTAGAAATATGAATGATGCCTCAAAAAAGGCTAAGTATCCACTTCCAAGAATTGATGAGATGTTGATTAAAGTCTCAGGTTGTCAGGTATACTCTTTCTTAGATGGGTTTTTAGGATAAAATCAAATTGTGGTAGATAAGAATGATAGACACAAAACATCATTTAGCACCAAATGGGGAACTTTTGCCTACCAAAGAATGCCATTTGGATTGTCAAATGCTGGAGCTACGTTTCAAAGAGCAATGGATTTAGCATTCAAAGATTTATTAGGCAAATTCATGGTGGTTTATTTGGATAATATTACAATATTTGCAAAGAAAAAAGAAGATCATATTAATCATCTCCAGCAGGTTTTCGACAGATGTCGTGAGTTTGGTATTTCATTAAATCCTAAGAAGTGTATCTTCGGGGTTAAATCTGGAATCCTATTAGGCCATGTGATATGTCAAGAAGGAATTGCCATAGACAATTCCCGAATCCAAGCAGTACAGAACATTGAGCATCCCACAAGTAAGAAATCTCTTAGATCTTTCTTTGGAAAGATTAATTTTGTGAAAAAGTTTATCCTCGGGTTTACTGAAATCACTAAACCTTTGATGCATATGCTAGAAAAGGATGTCCAAGTAGAGAAAACACCAGAATCAGAGAGAGCTTTATCAGAAATTAAAAAGGCCATACAAAAGGCTCCATATTTGGTAAAGCCTAGACTTAAAAAAGATTTTTGGTTATACTCTTTTGCTTCAAATGATTTTATTGCTACCGTTTTGACACAAAAAGATAATGAAAGTCAAGATGAACCAATTGGATTTTTTGGGTATCAGTGTAATATTCAGAGTTAAATTATTCAGACTTAGGGAAACAAGCTTTCGCAGTCATCAAAACACTTCAGCATTTTAAATATTATTTGGAAAGTTCATTAATCCACATTATGCTAATTGAACCTGCAATCAAGCAATTCCTATCCCAAAATGAGATTGGATTGAAAAGAAGAAAATGACTTATAAAGTTGCAAAGTTTTAGATTTTCATTGGAAATATGCAAGACAATTAAGGGAATGGGATTAGCCAAGTTAATGACTAGAGAAAGTGAAGTGTGCACTCTTGATACCCAGGAAGGGAATTGGTATGATGAAATTCTCAAATTTCTTAATATAAGAAAAATCCCAAATAATTTAACTACAAGTCAAAAGAGAGCTTTCTTCAAAAGAGCACGAAGATTCATTGTTAAAGATGGTATATTATACAGAAAGGATTTTCGGGGAGTTTTATTGGAATGTGTTCATAATGATCAAATTAGTTTCATTTTGAAACATTTTCATGACCATTTGAATTTATTTTATGAATTCCCTAAATCGACTATGCAACATATACTTCGATATGGATATTACTGGCCTTCCATGTATCAAGACATTAGTTCAAAAATTCAAAAATGCTATAAATGTCAAATTCATGGGCCCAAGATTAAAAGGGCTAGAGCCCCTTTAAAGCCAGTAGTTGCAGATAGACCATTTCAACAATGGGATTTGGATTTTATTGGTACAATTACTCCTTCAAGGACTGGACACAAGTTTATCCTCACAGCTACTGATTATTTCAGTAAATGATCTGAAGCAAAAGCTCTAAGAGGAAGTTCAACATCAGACATGATTAAGTTTTTAGACGATCACATTCTAAGTAGATTTGGTCTACCTGAAGTATTAGTCTTAGACAATGGACCCGCCTTCAAATCTGAAGAGTTTATTAGATGGGCATCTGAAAAATCCATTTTCTTATTTTCCTCATCAAATTATTATCCTCAAGGAAATGGCCTAGCAGAATCCACCAATAAAATGCTAATCGTTTATATCAAAAACTCAATGGATGGGAATCCAGGAAATTGGATCAATTATCTACAATCCGCATTATGGTCAGATCGAATCAAATTCAAGAAAGCTATCGGGACATCACCGTATAACTTATTCTATGGTTTGCCAGCAAGGATTAGAAATAAGATTGTAAGCTCAACTTTTGAATTTGTTCAAAGATATAGTGAAAGGACTGATAAAGATAGAAGTTTTATGACTTTACTTATTAAAAGAGAAGCTGAAGTAGAGAAAGCAGGAGATAATTTGTTACAGAATACCTCTCAAGTTAAAAGATGGTTTGATAGAAAGGCTTTGAAAAGAACTTTCAAGATAGGGAACCTTGTCTTATTATGGAATATAAAGAAACCAAATATGTTTACTCCGACATGGATTGGTCCCTTTCAAGTTACAAAGAAATTGTCATAGGATACTTACAAATTATCAACTTTGGATAACATGGAATTGCAATTTCCATATAATGTTTGGCATATAAAACATTATTTGGGACAATTGCCTAAAACTTGAAGATGTCATGACACAAAATAATATATGTATATAGTATTATGTAAATATTACTAGGAGTATAGTGTCCATTATTATATTTAATTATGCTTTATTTATATTTGGAACATAATTTTTCCTCAAGTGAGGCAAGTGGAAGCCTACAAGTGAAACAAGTCGAATTCTACAAATTTGACAAGTGGGGAAGGTGACTCATCGNTCCACCACTTAGTGAGGATTGTGAAAAATGGTTTGAATGCCTAAAAAGAAGGAATATTGGTTGAAGACACTTGGATGGGAGTTAAAATTCTTAGCACCTATAAAAAGAGGGTTAGATTGCTTAAGATTTCATCATCTTTCAATTCAAGTTTGGTAGTGAAGGTTAGAGAGAGCTAATGGAGTTTGAGAGAGAAATGAGAAAGCCTTTTATTCCATATGTGATGTGATGTTGCCCTGACTATGTATTGAAGGCTTATCTAAAGGCTAGATCTTGTGGAGCTCCAAAAGAGTGTCCTTTTATGGCTTGGTTGTCCGATGAATTTTCTTTTCTCACTAGAGGTTTGGATATAGAGTCCAATGTTTGGGGGTGATATCAAGATTGTTTCAAAGAAGAAGAAAAAGGAGAAGAGCCACCAACCTATGAAGAGTCATCATGGGGATGGAGAGAAGCTTTTGTCTCCCAAGAGGAAAATGAAGGGCCTAATGGAGAAGAATAGAAGAGCTCATTCGAAAAAGAAAATAAGAAAAGTGGTGAAGAGAAAGCTCCAATAGATCAAGGTGAGAGCTCTACCAAGGCCGAGAGCAACAGAACCGCCTTCATCACATCAAAGATTTCCTATGAAACAGTTAAAGAGATGAGGATTCCCGCTAGGGTAACCCTCATAATTCAGTTTCCATCCCAAGAATAGTTCATGAAGGACTTGATATTGTACAGTTTGTTATGTAAAGTTTGATTTTTTCTTAGGAATGAGGTTTTTGTCTCATCACACCTTATGTTAAATAGGAATTTTTCTCAAAAAAGATTTCTTTTTGAATGTAAAAATTCAATAAAAATTTCAGGATATTTGAGTTTTGAAATGAGGTTGCACAAGTTTATTTAAGTTTTTAAGGGGGCAAAAATGTTGGCACATTTTAGCCATTTTATGGAACAGAGACATGAGATGATTGAGATTTCCAAAATATTTCAATATAAATATTTGAAATGGCAAGATGTAATCTAAAAAGGTATTGATTCCTAACACTTGTTTGGGAAAAAGGAAAAAGGAAAAGAGATGGATTGGAAGAAAAGATGGAACGAATGAAAACAATAAATAGAATAACTGGCAAATCCTTGGATACTGGTAAAGAACAAGTAGGAGGAGGTGGTAGAAAATAGTGTTTCAGGCTACTAATATTTGTTCAAAGCATCTGTGCTCTACCTTAAATAATATGAAAATAATTTCCAAAGAACTACAAACTCAATGTAAAAGCTTAGACAAGAAAGAGATCAGTAGCAAGCTGAAGGAATGAAGAAAACACATATGGTAGTTACTAAGCAGGCAGCAATGCTGATGCTGGTTACATGTATTGCTTTGACCTCCACACAAACAGGAGAAGAAGGAAAAAGAGTAGGGTTTTCGTCCCTCAACAAAGCACAATTCTCCTCAGAGGTGAATATAGATGCAGACGCAAATGTAGATGCAGATGCTAGACTGTTCATGGATGCAAATGCAGATGATGGACTATTCATGGATGCAGATTCAGACGCAGATAGACTGTTTGGTAAAATCAAGAAGGCATTCTCGGTAGCGGAAAACGTCGTAAACCAGGCCAAAGAGTTCATAACCAGCCCAAAATTGAAAAAACATGCAGCGTTCATGGTTGGGTTGGTCAAGGAGGTCACGGGCATGGCACTGGTTATAAAGAAGCTCCAATTTTCAAAAGCACCCAAGCACATTGCAAATTTAATTCAAAACGTCCAAGGCCATAAAGAAATCTGTGAACGTGCCTTCGGTTGTTGTGAAATTGACAACTCGCTTTTTTTTAAAGAAAAAAAAAGAACCCAGACAGTACAGGTGGGCAGGGAATTTACAAACCACATTGGCCACAACAGCAGAGATTTACCCACATTTAAGGCACAACAGTAAGGGGTGAACGAACAGGGAACTCAAGAAATAGTGCCCCACTTCCGTAAATACTTTTGTGGTATGGATAATTTCTCATAAACATTTAACGGACCTGATTCACTTACGAAGCATGAAAATAATAGCTTCGTTCATCGTCCATGCACCGATCGCGACCAATTGAAGATTTGGGATAGCCTTAAATAAACAACGGCAACAATAGCGTTGGCAGTCATGGTGGTGCGGAGCTGCGGTTCTTTTGGTGGGATTAAGCTATGGAATTATCTTTGAGTTCATTATAGTCTTTACAAAGAATTATATACTTTACTTTATATGTTCATATAAACGTATATTTTTATGTCTCTACCCTACAGAGAAAATTGAGAAATTTTTAGAAATAAGCTACAAGGACTGCGTTACAAGAGATATGGATGGTTTCAAAACTATACATTACAGTGGCAGCAGAGGTTACAACAACCGCAGTTTTTCATGGAACACACGACAACATTTTCTAACGCGGTGGTAGAGCCTTCTCCCGTGGTGGTAGTTGGTAACGATTTTTGGCAAGGTAGGATAATTTGGAATTAGTTGCTGGCAGTTACAGGATTGGTGCCTTCACATTTGGACTCATATTTTGAGCCATCGCCAATTAAAATTTCTATTTCCAGGGGTGCAAGAGCATATAAATTATTTTTATAAATTAGCTACGGCTACCACCAACGTCTACACCCCAAGGTGGATATTATATTATATTTTTACCATCACTTTGTTAAAAAAAAAGAAATTTTTTAGGGCTTAATGACATTTAGTGTTTAAAATTTTAATAAAATAATTAAATTAAATTAGGGATTTTGGATTTATTTTAATTAATAAATAAATTACTTACAAAAGCAATATTTGTAATATTTACAAATATTAATGTTAGTATAAATTCCTCCTAACTACATAACTTCCTCTTAACTAAATGGGTAATTTGTAACCTCCTTACTTCGGAGAAAAGTTAGCTAAAATATTTTGGAATGTAACTACCTTATGAACCTTATGAAAGGCTTCATGGGTAAGAAAAGGAGGGGCTG
>MNCI01005348.1:78744-91492 GCA_015680685.1 Gnetum montanum | reverse complement strand
GCAAAATTTTATTTTTTACAAGTAGGTATTATAAGGACCGTGTAGACTAGGCAATTGAACAAAATAGGAACTCTCAACAACTCACAATACTTGACAAAGTTGGCTAAATCTCTTTAAGATAAGTCATTTGTAGTTTACATACAACGCAATCGTTTCATATTTTACAACCATATGCCGCAAAAGCTCCCACACATACTCATATTAACTACTAAGTTTATTTGGAGGTATCTAGGCCTTGGTGTTGCCAGAGACTAGCAGGCACCTAAATCCTGTTCGAAGACACTTGTTGGCAGTCGTGTCCCAAACGGTCGCCAACATATATTATCTGCTGCCATAGGTTGTGTGAAATTGATAGCTTTAAGGATAAGAGCTTCACTAGGAGGTATGAGCATTATTCTAGCTCCACATCCTTTCTTGGAAGAGGCATCATCCACTCTTAGTATCCAAGCATTTAAGTTAGTAAAATCTAAAAAATTAGGAATTTGATCAAGGTAACAATGATCATCATCAAAATTTAGCTCATCTTCTAATGTTTTATTGGTTAGATACTTATTTATATGCTTATCTATTACTAATGATGGTGGGTCACCAAAAAGAAATGTTCTTCCATCATGTTGGTGATATGGTAAAGTATCTTCATAAACTTCTTCACACTCTCTAAAAGCTTCATAACATTGGGTGGAATATGTGTAAGCAAAAAGGTTTATTTCTTAAGTCTCACCTACATCATCATTCATAAAATATTTGCCAAGTCCTAGCTCAATGACTCCAACCAAAAGATTAGTATTTTGATTTTCCAGAGATTGATTCTATTGATCAAAAGTTGTTACCACTTGTTTATAAAAAGGTTCTCTTAGTATCAGCATATATTTAAATTTTCCTTTGATAGGAATTAATAATTCTAAGAAATATAACCTAAAGAATCCCTCAAATATGGCTTCAAAAGTCCTAGATAAAAGCATATCATAAGTGGGTGACATATCAACTACTAAAATATCTGTATACCATGTGAAAGTAGGATATTGTTTAGGTTCTTTCACTCCTTTTAACAATCTGACCACATGTATGTTGGATTCATCAAGTTGTATCACACTTGTTTCTTGTGGTAGCATTTGTGCTCCTAACATTTGACACACTTCTAATGGCATAACACTAATAGTTGTGTTAGAATCCATTAAGCAATTATGAACATTCTTTCCTAAAATAATCAAAGTTATTAAGAAAGGTGATTGATCTTCCTTATTTAACATAAAATTGTTCGAATTTTGTATTGATAGAGCATTAGGACTTTTCAAAAATGAACTTATTTTTTAGTTATTGAAGATTTTTGTTTATTGGTTTTAGATGTATAGACTAGCTTTTGAATCACATCTTTCATCTCATTAAAGTGTAAAATATCATACATTCAGATATTGGATTTAACCCTATTCAAATCCTCAACTAGATCATAAGCTTTATGTTCTTCTTTGGCTTCATGTTGAGGTGGAGTTCTTCTAAGTATAGAAGGTGAGTTTGATTGTTGTTGAACATTTGCTTGAGATGACCCAACTTGACTGTTTATATTATTTTGGTTAGGAACTCTTTAGTTAGGAGGAGCATAAGAGTTATTCCTAGCTTGTGATTATATGGAATTCATAATATCATTAAGCCTACGGTAGCAAGTGTTATGTGGGTTAGGAGCACTTACCATGACTTGTTCAAATGAGGTGACCTCTTCATTTTCTATTTCGTGAGGTATGTTGAGGACCATAATTGGAAATTTTTTCATTTTGTTGATTTTGGGCATTGTTGTCATACAATGCTAAAAATTGAGGATAAGTTTTCTCAAAATGTTATCTAGTGGTATGCAGTTGACAATAATCATCATTGATAGGTGTACAATGTATAGGAACTTTATTATTATTTCATTTTAGTTCAACTACTTCATTTGAAATTTTTTGTAGTGAATTTAATATTTGGATCATTTGATGTTTTGTTTGATTGGTAGACCCATTTAGATTAGATGTTCCACTTGGCTTTATAATGGATTGAATCAAAGCTTTTGATTGATCATCATTCAAACCAATATGGGATCGTAAAAATGAAGAAGAGCTTGGACGTTGAAAATAATAATTTGTAGGTTGAAGCATTTCGAGAGTAGTAGGGGTTTGAAATATAGCATTATTCATTGGCAAAGTTTGAGATGGTAAGGGACTAAGCTATATAGGATTGCTAATATTCATTATCCCAAATAGAGTTTGAATGCTATTTATTAATGTAATTTTCTCTAATTCCATAACTTTAGCCATTGCTCATTGTAATTCTGTTATGTTGCTATCAAATTTGATGACATAGGCAAAGAATGGGTCAATGGTTGAGTGGTAAAAATTGAGGATACCATCAGGTTGTGGATGCATCTCATTTGGCACATAGGCTAATTGATAGAGAAATCTTAAGTTATAATTGTGAATGTTTTCCCCAGGTAGTTTTCTTAGATTTGAGAAATTACTTGAGGCTAAGGTAGGACTAGAGAATTTATCATATTGGAGCAAAAACTTATTTTAAAATCTAACCATGAATTAATAAGTGCATCAAGGAGCATTAAAAACCATTGTGTGGCCTTACTTTTAAATGTTGTCACAAAAACTCCACAATCTATGTCATTTTCAGTAATATTGTAGATGCCTAGCAAAGTCTCAAAGCATTCTATATGCTATTGGGCATCATTATTGGTAGTTGTAGGATCAAAGAATAAATTAACGTTTTGTAAAGGTTTTAGGATATTGTGATAAATTGTGAAATTAAAGGGGTTGCTAACTAATGGAGTTGGGGGTGGATTGGTTACCATCTTAGTTCAATTTCTTTTTGGTATAGAGCTTGGAAAATGTGAAGCTTGTTTTGTTAAAGTGAAGTAATGTGTAGTTGCTTGATTAGGGGTAGGTTTAAATGGGCTTTGTTGAGATGCTCTATGGGAGAACTTGCTCATAAAATGAAAAGCCCAAAAATATAGCTGACGGAAAGACTAGAAATTACTAAAAGAATTGTAAAATTTAAAAGAAATAGGAAAATTTTGATAGAAGAAAAAATTGAAAATTGATATATATAAATTTAAAAGAAGAACAATAAAAGTAGAAAATTGAGATATATAAGATTTAAAAGAATAGCAAAAAATGGAGAGTTTTAGAAAAGTAATTTTAAACAAAATAATGTTGTTAATGAGAACCACCTTACCGAAGTTAAGACTAAGGTAAGGATGGCCAAAATGAGAAACGCAAGTTTGGAACCTGCAAATGAAACTGTAACAAGACATGAAAGATAAAGGTTTAAGAAATAAAATTGAAAGAGGGTTAGTCAAACTGAAAAAAAAATGACCGTTAATCACTAATAGAAATGGACTAATGAGGGTTATGGTAATAGAAAACAGAATTTTCTAAAAGCAAAAACAGAAACCAAAACAAAAATATAAAAATAAAGGGCTTCGTAATGTAAATTTAAAGAAACTAAAATAAAACAAAAAATTTCAGAAATTCACAGCAACTGTAAATTGGCCACTAAAAATAGAAACCCGAAACAAAAATAGAGGAATGAAAACAAGCCCTTCTTCTAACGCCAAAAAGGTGTTTATGTAAAAAAATTAGGCCACAACACCCACAAAACTTGTTTTATGAGCCTATCGCATAGGGTGCCTCACGTATAAGTACAGAAACTTGAGAATAGTCTCAGTTGGAAGGACAACGTGGTGCTTTAAACATATAAAAGAAATTGATGATGTGAATTAATCAGCAAAAGAATCTAAACGAGATAATCAAAATTTGTAACTTGAGAAAATTTAGATAGGGGCAGTTTAAATAAAATAACTATTTAATTCTTCAATAAGAAAACTTAAAGATATGACTGCTCATCAAATGGTTTCTTAAAATAAATGTGTGTTTTTTTTAAATGGGAACTTACGTGGTCTAGATACAAAGACTTGCTGAAAACTTTAATCTTCAAACAGACACACAATACAGATAAGTACTCTCAGCTACAAAACGGCAAAAGAAAAAAAGTTGTGAAAGGAAACTTAGCTCAATATGAGCACAGGATCTGATTAGCAAAACAGAGGGCCTCTTAGTACAAGCCTGTCTGCCCATGCACCCTCTGGCATGCAGATTTGTTCTCCGCTTTCTTCTGGACCCGTTTTGGATGCTCCGACCAAAACAAGTTCGCTGGTTCTGCCGTCCCAATTCCAATAAAAAAGGCCTTCTTTGCCCCTTTCCTTGAAACCCAGAAGCCCCCGGCTACTTCACCTCTTGCACCCCTTCTGTCGCATCAACGACCGGCCCTTGCGCTTCCTTTCCAAAGCCTGCACACAAATCCCTGGTGAAAGCAAACTGCAGCCGAAGAAGACAAAGCCCTTGCGCTTCCTTTCCAAAGCCTGCACACAAATCCCTGGTGAAACTGCAGCTGAAGAAGACAAATCCCTGGTGAAAGCAAACTGCAGCCGAAGAAGACAAAGAATGCGGAACGTTTTATTGACACGTACTATTCAGAATGAACTGAGACGCAGTGGTTAACAAGGTACCTTACTGATCGAACAAATAAGTTTGAGGATAATAATAATAAGAAAACAAAACAAACCATATGAAAAATCAGAACTAACGCGGAACCTACGCCCTGCAAACTAAGCACATGAGCCAATACGATGCAACACAGGATCACCCAGCAGTGCCTGGCCAATCCACCATGCAACACATGAGAAAGAGGTGGATCCGTGCCACCAAATGATCATCTACCCTGGCACTAGGACAGGCCAAAACCATCATAGTAATGCTAGTTAGGCTGCCCCGCAGAAAGCCACAGCACAGCGGCGGCCTGAAAGACAAAGAGCATGATGCGGCAGATTCAGCCTGCAAACGCACTCGCCCAGCCATCACCAAAGCACTTCCTTGCAGAAACGGTAAAAACAACATTTATTCCTTTTTCCCCTGCTCTTCAGAAACTCCGACTAGGATCCGTTCAATCCTCACTAGCAGGATGAAAGGAAGAGGTCCACGCAACGGAAGCCATCACAGCAGCCGTGAAGGATGCACCGGCCCCATTTTTAAGGGGACCAGAACTCCTTCATGTGCACGTAACCATTGTATTGAAAAGGAAAATTCCTGATCTGAATCGTGACAAGAAAAGGAAAATTCCTGATCTGAATTGTGACTTAGTTGTCAACTGCTGGCTTTACGAGGAATATACAGGAGACCAACGGCCAGTGCATGGCAGAAAAAAAGTTGTTGTGTGGTATTTGTTGAGATGTTGCGTTCAAAAGAATGAACATCATGAGTGCTCCGTAGTCTCCTAATTGAATAACTCTTTCACCTTAGCGCCTTTTAATTCAAACCACCAGCCATGTTCAAGAACCAATTGCAAGAGTTGGCACAGAAGCACTGCATAGACCTACTGTCGTATTACTACAAGCGGGAAGGTACAAGCCACAATCCGCGCTTCATGGCAATGGTATGTTTCGAGGGAACAATGTACTCAAGCCCGCTATATTACAGCATACTACGGCAAGCAGGAGAGGCTACTGCGGAGGAGGCACTAGAGGCAGTAATCAAAGAAAACCCCCGATGATGATCCCAGGTATGGGGAAGAACGAAGAATTGATTGCAGGAAATGGCGATAAAAGCTGGACTACCACCACCAAAGTATACCACGACAGCGTCGAGACTAGGGCATCTGCCCGCATTTACGTGCACGGTTCAAGCCGCGGGACGACTGTTCACCGGGAAGGCTGCCAAAACCAAAAAGCAGGCAGAGAAAAACGCAGCCTTGGTGGCATATATACGTCACTTAAAGAGGAAATGAGTTAAACGGCCTTAGAAGACGGCTCCCAGCGCTGGAATAAAGTGGGAAGAGATAAAATGTTGGCAGAAAAGGACCTTTATTACCGGCAAATGAAACAAATTGCCTTTGTATTTCAATGTTGCGTTATAATCTCTATGTAATAACAAAGGATTCTGAATTATGATTTTGATGAATCCGAGTAAAGGGACAGCTTGTCGTCTAAATCCTTTCATTATCGTCAATGCACTTAGTTAAGTTGTGAACTTGTACACCGTTCTTTTTTCTTGTTTGTGATGCGGAAGTTCCATCATTCCTGTATTCTGAATATGGATGCTGGTAGAATTTTCTCTCACGAAATTTATGTTAAACATATTGAACCGATAAACACATGATTTCCTCATGTGAGAAGACGGTGATCGCACAAAGTTGATTTCACGGTGATTCTCGGGGTGGAGAAGGTGTAGATGTCTGTTAAATGGTAGCTCTCCGCGTAAGTGGTATATTGGGCTTCGAACTGAAAGGATTGGACATGATCATAGCTACAACGGGCTCAGAATTCCCAACGGCTTGCTAAAACGACATTGATTTGTGCAGATTTTTTTAGCATCGACAGCTTAGGATATAGGTCTCGTACAAAGACGGGCCGTTGATATTTGCAGTATTTTAAGTACAATCAGAGTATATTTGATGCTCAAATGATGCCGCTGGGCGGACAGATCTTGGGTTATTTCGTTGTGAAATCAACAGTTAAAGGTGTTTCCTTGGGAGTTATCTATAATATTATAATAAAGAATTAATATGGGTAATAGGCTTATAAGACCTCTGATTTTTGCAGTGTTAAACTCATTTTAACAAGGCCGGCAGGCAAGCATGGGAGGGTTGACATCAACAGTAATGTTATTTTTAGTAGATGAGACAATGATAAAATGCTTATATTTCAAGTTGGAAGATGTGACCTTGAGTTTAAAGTGTAATCATTCAAAAAGGTCAGGCCTTGGCTTATTCATTGATCCTCCTAATACTAAAGGGTATTAATCCCAAAAAAATGAGTAATAATTCCTTTTTAAAAATTCAGAATACCTCATAACATCAATAAACAAGAGAGAATCTAAAAAAAAAAGCCTAATACTTATGGGATGCCTTTTAAGGTTTCATTATTGCAACCAATCTTGGAAAACCTCCATATTCTGTAGCCTTGCTCTTGTTCAGAAGCTCCATCACAAATTTTCACTTCTTACTAAAATATTTTTTTTTTACCAAAAGAAAAAGAAGAGGAGAATTCTCTCTAAAGACAAAAGAAAGCATTAATCAGAAACAACTAACTTCCTCAGTTTGAAACTCTAGAAAAAAGAAAAAAAAAATTAATACGAAAGAAAGCATATTAACTTTTCAGCTTTCCCAAAAAGCTTCACTTAAAGCTGCAACTGAAAAACATCATCTTTGAAACTATGATATTTAACTTCCGCAAGGCATCATGATTATGATGATTTAATATTTTTCATTATTTTAATGCATCATCCTTTTAACACGTGGGTTTTGGAATCTTAATGTATGTAAGGGTAAAGCAAGATGAGGATGGTGACCAAATCATAAAGATGTCATCCTAAAAGCTCATTCACATGGGCTTCCAATTCAAGCATGGCTTAGACGACATCATTATTCACGTGTGAGATCATTCATGCTATTCCTCCCTCGTCAGATTGATGCATCTACTTTAACACGCAGTGATAGAAAACTAAATAAAGCTCTGCAACTTACCGAAAACTTGAAAAGAAACGGTAGAATAAAGTGTCTGGAAGTTGCTATATTGTTTTGGAGAAACAGCTTTGGTTTTATATATTATGTCCATAATGGTGTTGTAGCTGAATGGCAACTATGACGTTTGAATGACTAAGGCGTGAGTGTTTTATCTATGTACTAGCTTGATCTCTGAAATAGGCTTCAATTTGTGTTTGACTTCTATCGTAATAGCATACTTATTTAACGACTTTTTAAAGTTCTCTGGTGTTCATGTATATAGCATTGTGATTTTCAATAGCTTGTATTTATTAATGGTTATGTATAATATTTATTTATTTACAAATTTGACTGCGGCTACATTTGCAAAGGAAAAGAATACCCAAACCAAAGCCACTTTTGTCTGTCTACTTTCTAAGTTAAACTCTTTCATTTCATTGTCCGTGCATTGTCCATTGCTTGTATAATTTCGTAGGTCATCTCCTTTATAAATTTAAGTGTCCATTGATATTTTATAAAATGAAAGGTTATACTATTGATAAGCAAGTAACATAGTTACTTTATTGTTTAAGTAATTTAGTTATATATTTATGATATATATTTATTATTTGGTTAAGAGAATTTTTTTTTATAAAATTGAAACTAAAACTTATTATGTTCAAAGACCATACAATCTATTAGACACATATTACATTTTTATGAAAAATAAAGACAAACTCTACAAATTGACCAAACATCAAAGAGGACAACACAAATTAATCATATAAGTTTTTTTGCTACAATATTATAATGTTGTCTTAAATGGGTAGTTTTAACACAAAAAAGAACACATACAACTCATCTTCAAGGGCTATTGATCTATATAACCTACATCTATATTCTTTTCAAGGGAGTTGATTCCATCTTTCACATCCAATTTTAAGATGATATGAACTTAAACAAAGCTTGCTAATGTACTTTGATACTTAATTGGAAAAGCAATTGAGAGATAATAAGCTTCTACATCTAGTTTATTAGATCTAATATGATGTAAATAAAATTGTTTCTTACCTTATACAATAGA
This sequence comes from Gnetum montanum, assembly GCA_015680685.1. NCBI lineage: Eukaryota > Viridiplantae > Streptophyta > Gnetopsida > Gnetales > Gnetaceae > Gnetum > Gnetum montanum. The sequence continues at coordinate 82,896 of MNCI01005348.1, read as the reverse complement.
CCATAATTGTATTAAAAACTTTTGCTTAACTCATTAGTGAACATGTTTAGGATTTTGCTGCACTTCCTCCCAAAAGATATTCCATTTTCTTAGCCATTGCATTACTTGAAAATACCAACTATGGTTTCATGAATCCTCAAGAATTACTATAGAAAATTTGTCTTGCCGTGAAATATGCAAGCTGTGAGTATATGTAATGAATTGATACAAGTCTTCTACTTCTAAAAATAATAAATCACATTCACACAATAACATTGAGTAAGGTGTTTATATCTTCACCTTTAAGTAATTGAGAAGAAAAATTTTTTATGATCTTTCAATCTCTTTCCAAAGTTTAACACTAAGGCTAGATCCCCAAATAGCACTTCTATAGGATCGATGATAGTTTAGAAATTTTGTTTTCCAACATTCTAGGTCCAAAGTCTTAAATCCTTACACTTGATTTTGAAAACATGCAAATATTTGAAACCTTGTGCTATTCTTTCTTTGATGTACCTCCCCACATATCTAGATCCCCAAATAGCACTTCTATAGGATCGATGATAGTTTAGAAATTTTGTTTTCCAACATTCTAGGTCCAAAGTCTTAAATCCTTACACTTGATTTTGAAAACATGCAAATATTCGAAACCTTGTGCTATTCTTTCTTTGATGTACCTCCCCCACATATGATTGTTGATATAAATAAGACCCAAATATTTAAAAGTATCTACTATTTACCCATTGGTACCTTCAAAATGGAAGTTACAATAAGTATTTCTTGTATCACAAATCACCAATTTGGTTTTATTCACATTGAAGACTAGACAAGCTACAATAATTTTCTAAAATTTGAAATATTTTGCATATCTTTCATAGTCGAGGAGATAAGGTAACATCATCTACATACAAAAGAAGATTTATTGCTTGGAATCCAATTTTGATAGCATGACAATCTTGGTCATTGCATAACCATTCCTACATTTCTTCAATAAAGATACCAAGGAGAGTTAGAGAAAGTGGACAACCTTGTTTAACTCCAATTTTGTTCTAAAATTAATTTTTTTTTGTGAATTGTTGTTTGTAATTTTAATAGTCACTTCCTCATACAATCTTTTAACTATTGCAATCAAATTTGAAGAGAGGCCAATTTTATGTAAATACAATCATAGTTTTGTGAGAACTAATAAAATCATATTCTTTTGTTAAATTAACAAATTTAATAAAATCCTAGAATTGATTTATTGAAAATTGATATTCATGCTTAAGAAAACCAAAACCAATAATAATGTATATTCTCCAATAATAATTTTTGAAAGAGAGTTCATTCCCTACTCCAGCTTTATGATTGAGAATTATTTATTTTCCATTACAAAGTCTACCTAAAACATACCTATAATAATTCATGTGAAAAAGTTCCTCTCTTGACCTAGTGTTATGATGATAATAATTTATTTTATGTAAGAAAGTCTACAAAAAGTATAGTTGGCCTCTAATGCAAAATGAAAATTTGTATATAAGAGGCTATTACATTAAATCAAAGTTTTTAAGTACCAATATATTTTAGGAAATCCTTGTGATCCAACAAACACTATAAGCTATTGGAGAGTGCATGCAGAAGCTTGAATTTTTTCAACTTTGAACAATGTTGCATTGGTACCATGAGTAGAAGTTTTGACGTCACTATTAGAAGTTTTGATGTCATCTATAAGCTTGACACCATGATTTGAAGTTTTGACACTACAATTGGAAGTTTTGACACCATCTGTGAGTTTAATATCGCATGAGTTTCAACTCATTGCAACAGATCATAAAATGGATGCAAAGCGATAGATGAAAATTCAAAAATTTGAAATGTAGAGATTTAATGATTTTGATGTCATGTTTCTTCAAGATTTGAAGCTTTTGATTACTCTTAATGTCAGAAAGAGGAATCTTCACTTAGATTTGTGAAAAGAATTAGAAGAAATACAAAATCTATTCTCCAAGATGCATAAGCAATTTGTAAAAGGTGAATATGTACATAAATGTAACTTTAAATGTGAAAACATCACCAAAGCATAATGCTTTAATCATTTTCATCAATTTGAGAACAAAATTTATACTTTTCTTTTTGATCTTTGATGCTTTGTGGAAGAACTTTGATAAAATTGACAATCTTAGATGAAAATTGAACTTGCAATGAGCAAGATCTTTAATAGAGATTAAGAAATTGAAAATTGTGATTGTGAGGTTGAGAATTTGAGAAAGAATTGTAAAATTTCAGCAAATTTGTGAGAAATTGTAAGAATTGTGAAGAAAAAGAAAAAAAAAAGGAAACTTTTCCATGGAACTTTTTAAAAACTCTAAAACTTGAGATGCATAATGAAAAATGAGAAAATAAAGTCTTTCTCTTGTGAGGTATGAGGGGAGACCTCAATGTATAGGCAAGTTGACTCAAAGTTTGCTATTTTAGGCAATTTTGACACTAGGAAGCCTTACAACTAAAATTTTCCATTTTAGGAAACTTCTATAAATGTGAGTCAAACCTTGTATTGCAACATGAATTAAAACACACAATATGAAATACAAAATGAGAAATAGGAAATAAGATATGAGAAATATGGAAAATGAGCTTCCATCCATACTACAATATAACATAAGCATTATTATATTTTTATGAAATTTTCCATTACATGGCTAAATAGCAAAATAGATGTGTTTTTCTAAACATGATTGCCTACCACAAGGTTAGAACATGACTGCCACAACATCAATGGGGTAAGAATACAACCCATAGCCTCTCAATCCAAAGATGAATATCCTGATTAATTCACTGCACCCATAGATATATGAGGTGAGCATTCCATTTTCGGGTAACATGGGAACCAATTTCTTTCATTGGAATTCTAAAAGGGATCGTGCAGTCACTTTCATTTCAATGTTCATGTTGACACGGATCCTACTTTTGAAATTTGTCATCCCAGAGATGGCCAGTTTATATAATAATGCCATTAAATCATCCCACTTTGCAAAGATGTTACCTACTTGCTGAATTTTCTTTTTCTCCACTGCGCAATCATCCTTATCCAATTTGTTATTTATGGTTAAACATGCAAATTGGCTTCCGGACTTTCATATACTTTAATCCTAAAATCAAAGTCCAAAAGCAAGAACCAAATTCCAACCAGCTTTCCTATACAACCAATCTTCACCTTGCCTGCTTCTTCTTGTACTCAGTATTCTCCCTTGTTAAAATGTTTTATTTTAAAACGCTTTTCTGTCCAATCTTTTTATCTTATAAAAACAATGTTGCAACTTATCTTATAAAAACAATGTTGCAACAACTCAAGAATACCAACAAACTGGTACACCAATTTAAACAATCCGATGGAATCTTTGGATTCCAGATCTTACCTGGTCTAAGGAATTAAGAATATAATTACACAATACACATACAGGTTTCTTTTTATCTTATAAAAACATTGTTGCAACAACTCAAGAATACCAACAAAGTGGTACACCAATTTATACAATCCGATGGAATCTTTGGATTCCAGTAACTCTTTGGATCTTAGCTGGTCTAAAGGAATTAAGAATATAATTACACAATACACATACAGGTTAACAGGTACTGCTTCATTACAGCAGGTAGAATGGCAGAGCTTCCTGATGCTAAACAGAAAGAGGTGATGTGTGTGGTTGGAGCAGGCGGTTATATCGGGTCTTCTCTTGTCAAAACTTTGCTTCAGACNGCAGGCGGTTACATCGGGTCTTCTCTTGTCAAAACTTTGCTTCAGAAGGAATTCACCGTTCACGCCACTCTCAGAGACCCTGGTGATCTTTCAAACATTTTTAATTTAATTTTCGGAAGAAAAAAATTAAGCACTAAAAACGTTATGAAACCAGTGGTACTGCATTGAATCTAATTCAAAAAGCTGTAATTCAACATGGTTAAGTAGTTAAGCTAGAGCAGTATTGGGATATGTAACCAGTGCTGCAAATTAGATTGCTGAACTAAGAATTAAGATTAACTGACCTCTGAAGTCCTCGGTTGTTATCTTCAAAAGGTAGACCACATAAAATAAGGGCTTGCTTTGCTTATAATAAATTTCAGGTTATGCGTCATATGCTAGTTTATGGCTGCAATTTGATTCTGATTTTTTCCTAAAATTTTGTGTTTTTGTTGACTGTG